>JABASI010001442.1:0-25020 GCA_019776505.1 Tomocerus nigrus
TCTTTCCAGGTTGAGCCACAAATCGGAAATAGAAGGCAAATCATCTTTGACTCTTGTAATTGCCTGGCTTAGTTTCCTGCGTACGGTTTCAGTGTTTCCGTATTGTCTCTCTAACATTAAATACTGATTCCAGACACGAAACTGGTCTCCGTATCCTCGCTTGAAGATTTCATCCCATAGTTCCCGGGATTTTTCCATACTTTTAGCACTGTGCGCTTCGAACCGGGCTTGAAACATAAGTATTTGGCATATATATTCATTAGGTTCTTCTAATAACTGAAGAAGATGGTTTTCAGCTGCATCAAAAGTGTTACGTAAGATTTGGACATCTTTTTCATTGGGACTTTCGGCATTAATACGTCTTCGAAGGGTTTCAATATACTTCAGCCACATTGTTCCAGCTTGTTCTCCTGTGGAACAATAAAGAAGGGAATTTTCAAATGCAGCTTTCACCTTCTCGTTCCCTTCAGTGAGCATTTCCAGACATTTTATATACTTTATCCAAATATCAAGAACCCAGGGACAATTTCGGGAGGCTCGCTGTGAAACATTCAAGATAGCATCGTCGATTTGAAGTCGTTGAACAACATAATCAATGTATTCGGACCATAAACTTCCATCAAGAGGGTGATCCGCCACAGCTCGTTCATATAAACAAATAATTCTGGCCGGATTCCCTTTCGCAGACTTCTCCAACTCAATGTACTCTTTGTAAATGGAAACTTTCTCTTCGTCATTGAAGCATTGTAAGAGCTTCTTTTCTGTAGGCTCAATTTCTTTAAGTTTCTTGAGAGCAGTTTGATAGCCATTACGAGTTGGTTCGTCCAAGTCAATTTTTTCTGATATTTGCTGATAAGTCTTTTCCATTTCCAACAGTGGAACAGAGAGCTGTCGTCTACAAATGCTCAAAAACCGGTTTTCCTGAATTTTCATTTCATCTTCATCCACTGCAATTCCCAATAAAGCTGCTTCAAAGTCTCTATATGAATCCCAAATGAGAGAGCCGAATGCCACATGAAGACCACAAGACGAAAGGGCTTTTTCGAAAAGACTTCGACATTTTTCAAGTCCACCTTCTTTTCCCATTTCTTCACTCAGGTTAAACTTGGTGTATTCCAGCCATAATTCTATGGATAAGTAGTCCTTTGTAGCTCGTTCAAACAAATTGAAAAGGTCTTGTTTCTCTTCTTCTGTTGCACTTAGCTTTTGTTCGTCTAGAATCCATTCTAACCATAAGGCCGCAGATAGAGGGTACAATTCGCTTAATTTTTCTCTGGCTTTTCTAAGTTCATCCAAATCCCCGATGGATTTGTACAATCCAACTTTCTCTATATACAAGTCATAGGAGTACGGCTCAAGAAGCAATTTAGAATCTATAGCAGAAAGTCGCTCCAGAACTTCATCCTCATCCACTTCTTTAATTTCTTCACGTTCATCCGAATCATTGTCTGAAGAGTCATCCGAATCAGATTTATCCAAACCTTGGTTCATCCCTTTAGTTGCTGCAATTATCTTTAATCTGAGGGTTTCATCATCCTCATCATCATCAGATGCGTCAGACGATTCCATCTCATAATCTTCTTCATCCTTCGACATTTCAAAGAGCCGACTGATCTAAAATTAATCAAAAGAATTGAAAAATCAATTAAAATTTTAACGACGAATTAAACAATGCAAAAATGCAGTTTTTCATGCTATTCTCCCTTTACTAAAGCTGAAAACAATTCATGGAATAACAAAAACTCAAATGGGATAATAAAAAAATAAATGCAAAATAAATGTAAATGTTTATAAACCTCTTTTGCTTTTATAATACTCAACTCACCTTTAACTTCTAGTTGTATTATTATTTAATAATTATTCCACCGGAAAAAGTTAATACAGGTAGAAATGCAGACTGCGCAGACTGAGAAAAATCCTATGGCTTTCCTTTGCAGTTTCGAAAACAAATACAAGCTTTCACACAAAAAAGTACTTTCTGAGTCCAACTCTATCTGCGGGTCCGTCCATTCAAATGAAGCAAAAATTATTTTTATTCATCGATTTGCGATAGAGAACCAGAGAACCACACAACGATGGAAATCAAATAGGCCAGAAATTCGCGGGCGTGGGGTTTCATTATATTTTGAAGCATCTTTCATTTGCGCTTATTCAAGCCGATCATCCGATTACCTATTGGAATTGGAATAAATGGAACTAAAACAGTAGCACAATCTCATGCGTGAATATGAATCAAATACAATTCTGAATTCCTTTTTCTTAGCATAAAAATTTACCTACAACAACTTACAGACGACTCACTCATAAAACGCAGTACCACGCTCTACCAAGTACAGACAGTTTTTAGCAGTTCAAATTATTAAAATTTCCAGTCAAGTAAACTAACTTTCCAGTTCGCGGTTCCAGGTTCCATTCAGCGTCAACTGTTTGCCTGTGCCGTTTCGGATTCTCGTCAACTAAACGAACGTGGTAAGTCTTTGTAATTTGCTGACTATTGACCATATTATTCAATATCCATATTATATTGGATGTCGGACATCGGATGGATGTCAGATGTGGGATTTGTTGAGAAAGTGAGTTATTAGTGGAAATAAAGGAAACATCTCACCTTGTAAAATAATTTTGACTATTTTTACACTGGTTTGGCGTATTATTCGCCAGAATAGAAGCTTTTTGTCAAATGTTGTATCAGGCGTCACTTTTGCAAAGTTGAATTCAGAAGGAACTGATTTGTGTTCTCGACTTTTGTTTGCTTACAGACAGCAGAGCAGAAAGAATGTCTACCAAACGAAGATCCGACAAAGAGCTGAATCACGAAAATTGGAATGATGAAGAGGAACCCGAGGAGCAGGGGGAATTTGTTAAAGCCAGTGAAGATGAGTTGAAAAAGCGAAAGATTTTGCAACCCAAGCGGAAATTAGAGGTATAAGTTCTAATTATTTAGCTATTGAGATTGACTCCAAATAATGTCATGTGCCTAAAACAATATTATTGATTGGTCATTGGCCATTGGTGAACGACCGAATATTAAATCTACTCCCGACAATCGCTGTCCTACGCCACGCCTACCTTTAATAGAAATAGAACTGGGTAATAATAGGTAGGTGTGTGTGTGAAGTAGTTCTTGGGAAGATTATTATTGTATGTGGGGCCTCAATGAAGAGGTTTCCTTTTTTATTATTTCAAGTACATTGAAAGAGACGTGCAGCAACCCCCAGCGGCAAGCCTCCTTGTATCGAAAAACCCTGCTACTGTTCCTCTGTCACACCGAAAGCTAATTATCAACATTCCGTTTTACAAAAACCCTTTTAAATGGCCTCCAATAACAAGGAATGCTAATTATTAATTATTTACCTACAGTAGTTACGTATTGTAGACCAATGATAGTAGATTCTCCGCCCCCTTAGAATTTATGACCATTATTACCATTGCACAGACGGATTACACGGATTTTTATTTTTTAGCAGAATACCAAAACTTTATAAACTTTTCGCGAGAATTTTGAGTATTATACAGGATATATGTCACCCATTGTGCCCAAAAAGCATAATATTAGTTGCATTTGCATGATGCACAAGCGGAAAAAATATAAAAAGAAATATTCACGTTGTTCACGGATTGTGCAAAATGCACTTGTCAGGTTTTCGAAATCCAATAGTTTATAAGTGTAAAAATCTAAAAATGAAAATTACCAACAAGGAATATAAAAATATTAATTATATTTTCACAGGGAAATACGGGCCCAGCACCAAATCCGTTCGGATCTCTTAGTTTAACTGCTGCTGCAACTACTGCACCAGAGGCCACTGCCACAAAAAATTCTGAATCTAAAAGTACAGAAAACGGGTCAGCGGAAACTGTCGGGAAGGACACGACAGTGAGTAGTGACAGTAAGACCAATCAGAAAGACACGGAGGGTAAATCCAGTGACGACGAGGACGAAGGTCAAAATGGTGAATTAGGTAGTGATTCTGGAGACTCTGATGAAGATGAAGATGCCAGTTCTTCCAGTTCCAATGTAGACGGTGTGGAAGTTGCTGCTCAAGCTAACAATGTCGGGAACACTGATTCAGACGAAGAGGAAGATATCGATAGTGATGACCTTGACGAAGAAGAAGACGAGGATGACGAATCTGATTCCGAAGAAAACGCTTCTGACGGGGACGAATAAGAACTTAAGTAGATTTAGAAAACATAATTACCCAAAGTGAGATATAAAGCTAATCTATTAACTTATTGTTTAACTTGTGAGTAATTTATTGCGTCAAGGTCAACCTTAAATCATATACTATATTATGCCATACAAATGTAAAGTGAAAAATTGAACTTGCCTACATACATAGTATTAAAATTACCTTTTAAGAAAAGAATTTTCAAGTATGATACATTTTGTATATAAATAACTGTCCTTTATACATTGTCTTATTTGTCTTTTAAGTTTCTTTTGTAGACTTTCTTTCCTTTGAAATCTTATCAATGACTACCTATCATGTTTACGTTTTTAATTTTGTCTGTTAAAATTGTTTCATTTCTTGTGCCCCAACAAAGAAATGCAGTAGAAAACCAATATAATTAATTAATTTTTGCTGTGTTGCTGTTATACTATATACTATAATATTTAATTGGGATACAAATTTTATACACCTAACGTAATATGGGACATGATATCTATGAAACTTACGTAACAAGTGTACAAATTTGCATAAATATTATTATTCATTTTTTTTGAAAATCTGTATAATTTTCACAAATAACCTTTTTTTTAAATATGTTCTGATATATGGAAGAGTGAATAAAATTGTGAAAACGACAAGTTATTCATCATTTGCTAACTTTTTCATCACAGGGTTCGTGAAACGGTAATTGTGCCATTTGTTTTCCACGGTAGTATCTATAGCCCCGTGCTTTTTATAGAATTTAATCGATGGTTCATTCCAATCCAGGCACTCAAATGCAATCCTAGGCGAGTTTTCATCAACTGCAACCTAATAAGATTAATAAAGTCATAATTCATTCATTTATTGTGTCACAAAAAAAACCAAAGTTTTAGTATTTCTATTTGCACATTTCTATATACTTTTGCCAGTTGTCTTAATATTTTTTCTCCTACTCCTTGAAATCGATATTTTGGCTGCACGTAAAAGTCCTCTAGATGTATGTCTTGTCCTGACCACATGTTATAGGCGTAGTGATACAAGCCGTATCCAATCATTTTGCCATGGTCATCAGAAGTTTCGTCATTTATTTCCGCAACAATTAAGTAAAAGAACGGAGGTACCGTGTCGAATCCATCTCTTTCTAAGTCTTAAACAAACATTCATGGATTACAGTTGATTTTTAGCAAATCTACATTAATTTGGCATTTACTTTCGGATGTATATCACTGCATCAGCTGCAAACCTTTTCCAGTAAGTTTTGCTTCCTCCGGGTGTTCCTCATATTCTGCCAATTCTTTAATAAGACCTGCCACAGAATCACAGTCGCTTCTTGCTCCTTTCCGTAATTTAATATTTAGTTTGTCCATTTTCTTCACGCATTTAGTGTGTGAATCTGCTGTAAATTATGTGAATCTGATTCAGTTCTCAGTACATGACACATGGTGAGGTGAGTACCTACTGAACTGACTCTGAGAAATCAACGTGGATGAGCTATATAAAATATTTTGTACCTAGGTAGGAGTCTAGGAGTGTGCACATTCGCTGATGCTTTAACCAGAAGCACTGCAGCAGACTCATTCATATATAGATACTAGGCAACTTGGCATATCTTCAAAAAATTATCATGCTCTCCAGCTATCAGCTATAAGCTGCAAGAAGTTAGATCAGCATGTGCTGATTTTGTGCTTCTGGATGGGAATGGTGTATAGAGATTTTTTAAGTGAATGAAAAGAGAGCTGATGGACGAGATAATTATTATGAAACGCTAATGATTTCTTCAATTAATAATTAATAGGTTATCGGCTATACTTTATTTGTACGTTTGTGCGGCACTGCCGCGTGTTATAGTTCGATTCCTGCGACTTGAGCAGTATAATCGTAGTATAACTCGGGCAGGGCTGCACGAACGTACTTATTAAGCATAGCCGATAGCCTTAATTATGCGAGCAAGTGNTTTGGAGCTTTATATTTATATACTATCGTATCAAGCATATAATTTGTATTTGAAGACAGGAAGTAATGTAGACGATTTTATTTCAATTTACTTGATATTCTCTTACATAATATTTTCATGCTTTAGCTATTATTAAAGCTGTAAGTAATTTGTATAGCTTGTGGTGGTTTTGGCTTTTATTTACGTCAATATTCAATACACAAAGCATGCATTCAGAAAATTGAAAACGAAATCTTTATTTATGTGATATTGTTAGTTAAGGCTTCCATTGCACCACGAAGAAATCTGCAGCACGAAGTACCCCGTTGTGCAGTCAAGTTATTTCCATGATTTTTCTCATAGAATTGAATAGCTGGGGTATTCCAGTCTAGGCATTCTAAAGTGAACCCATGATAATTTTCGTCTTGAGAAAGCTACAAAGAAGTTCGAGGTTAATATTATGTCACAGGCAAAATGTTTTTTGAGCAACAGATGAATAAATTATCCATAACAAGTGGTGAAAATGCTTGCAATGAATTTTACCTGTGCTATCGCAGTAAAAAGCTTTTTACCAACGCCAGCTCTTCGAAATTTTGGTGTCACATACAGGTCCTCTAAATGGATAGACTTTCCAAAATTTTCTTTGTACGTGTTAAAGAAGAGAGCAAAACCGATCACTTCTTTTGTTTCGCTGTCTTCGGCGACAAAAGCACGAAAGTATTTGTTGGAATCATCAAAACCATCTCTTGCTAAATCTGCGAGGAAAAACATTGTACAATGATTATTCTAAATTCATATTAGGTAAGCAATTTTATGTGGAAAAGTATTAGGTATAAAAAATAACCTTCTCCAGTCAATTTAGCTTCATCTCCCATTTTCTCAAATTCTGCTAATTCCTTGATAAACTCAGCGATAGCCTGACAATCTCGTCTCTCTGCGACTCTTACTTTGATATTTGGGTGTTTATCTTCGCTTTCGTGGGCCTCTTTCAGGATTTTAAGAACACTTGTAGGTGGAAAGCAAAAAAGTAGCCAGGCTTCGTCTTTGGTAAGGTTTAGTGCTCCCAATTTCGCATAGAAGTTCATTTCATCCGAGTTGGATGCCAATTCTCTGAATGAAAGTCTGCAAAAATCTCCGTCTACTCCAATCTGCAAGGAAATGTTGCATTTCAACAAAATGAGTAATAAATTATCGTATAAAGTGTAGTGTGTGTGTTTTACCTTGCACAAAGACCTCAACAGCTTTTCCTTGGTTTCTTCAGGTTCTGACACATTATCATTTACTATCAAGCATCTTAAGTGAAGTCCTTTAGACTCCCATGTGGAATACCTGTGAAAATATATTGCAAGCCCTAAGATTTCCCCATTTCCAGTACTTTGACCTTCAGCAATTAGGGAATGAAAATTAGCAGGATTGCTGTCAAACCCATCTCGTTCTAAATCTGCAAAATTACAACTGCATAAATTGTTTGCCATAAAAGGGGCTTGGGCAAGAGTCAGAAAAGTTAGAAAAATTCTACGTTTTTTTGTCATTGTGCAATAGTAGATAATTTATTTTACGCAGCTATTTACAAATGTCTCATGAGAAAGATTAAAAAGATGAGATTAATTTTTAGGTTAATGCAATTACAATTATTTGTACCTGTTAGCGATACCGATATATCATTATGTAACTTTCGAGATTTTGACAAAATTAGGCTTAAAATCCCTGGACAATCTTTTCGCTCGGCAGACCGAATAGTGAAATTTGAATTCATGATTAAATGGTATCTCTATCTAAACTATATGTGGAATGCCAAATGTATTTTTAGTGCTTTTAAGCTCAGTGCTTTAAGCTAAATAAGGTATCCGGGTATGCGGGTATCCCTTATTTTTACATGTGTAATATTCCAGATTTTTATGTGTGTGTTACCCGCAACAAAGTTTTTAGTTTCCTAACAATTATCTCGCTTGCTATTAAATTATATTTACAGTAGTGTGTGTGCGTGCATTTAGCTTTTGTGCACTGCAGTAGAACAAAGTCCAAAAATTGCTAAATACTTCAGCTGCAAGCTGCAACCTGCAAGTGCAACTACTGAGAATCCTTCACCGGGTTTTGGCTTTACGCGCTGTCCTCAAGATCTGTGCTGGATTGAAAGCTTTAGTTTAGAAGTGCCATTGCGATGCAAATATTGTAATAATATAAAGGAATGAAACCGTGTGCCAAAGTAACTTGAACAAGACCTACATGCATGCCTATAGATAGTGAATGTAAATGTGTATTGCATTCTTTATTAATTCACTAAAATTGCAATCATAGCGTGTAAAAATATTTATTAATTATTAAATTCTTAGCATGTATATAAACAGCAATTTAATTTTCCGCTAGAATTTTAAGAGCATTCGAATCTAGAGCAAAATTATGCCATCCTTCTGAGGCAGTAAAATTGATAGCTCCAAGTTTCTTGTAGAACTTTATTGCTGATTCATTCCAGTCCAATACCTCTAATTGGATTCTTGCAAAATTCCCTTCTACACCGATCTGAAATTGTCATTCTTATTAATAATCTGGAATTCTGTAATTATATGTAACTTAGATTATATAGATTCCTTTGGACTCCTTTTATTGCATGAATGCATGATCACAATTTACTAGTAAACATAAAATTATAATAAATTAATTGATCCTAAATGGGATATACGTATGTACTTACTTGAGCCAGTTTTTTGATGAGCTTTTCTCCGGTGCCTTTTCCCCTCAAACTGGAGGTTACACATAAATCTTCGAGCATGATTGCTTTGCCTTCCCATGCTGCGTAAACATAGTAATATAGGGCATACCCCACAACTTTCTTGACCACTTCTTCATTGGATTTTGATATGGATTCGGCAACAATACAATGGTAGCAAGGCGGCTGTCGGTCAAACCCATCTCTTTCCAGTTCTTATGGGAGTAGATTAATTATGGTCGGTATTGTAAATAAATTAATTCAAAATCTTGCTTTTCTGAAATATATTTTGTACTTTAATATTTTATTTTATTTGTCTACCCTTGGCTGTGAGCCTGGGACGATCCTTCATATTTTGGTGAATTGCTGATTCGTTTTTTATGTTTGCTAATGCCTCACAATCCTTTCGTTCAGCAAAACGTACGATGATTTCCATTTGCACATCTTGGGAATCCATCCTGTGAAAAAGTTGATATTTTGCTTGTAATTATACTTGTAATTAGATTCAAACTATTCAACTGCTAATTTTTATATGCTTTAAAATTACGCATTAATATTTAAATGATTTTATTCACCTTCTTTACTTCTCAGCTAGTCAGCTATATTATTATCTACTCGTAAAGTAAACATGTGTTGGCTAGTTTAAGCTCCAGTTTCCCAGCTCAGTGTCAACCAAAGTACATGAACACGTGTAAGAAATATCATATGGAAAGAGTGCATGACATTACGCAACGGCAACACCACATTCACATCTCCTGTGCTCACTTCTAAATAAATTATCAATGAATTATCATAATGATCAATAAATGATGATGAAACGTGTAAGGTTTAATATTATGTCTCAATTTATCATCCTATCCATTAACATAAATTGTTATTCAGGGATTCAACCCGCCCCAAACCAGCATTTTGAAAATATTCTACAATTTCATTAGAAAATAAGTCATTAAAGAAAATTTCATGGAAATTGCATTGATTTTCATGTAGGTAACATTAACACCACATTAACACCATACTTTTGGATATGTCAAATAATATTAATTGTGAAATGGCCTGTGTTCTTTAGTTCTTCGTAAGCGTATCATAATCAAAGTTCTCAGTTCATCTTGTCTCATTAGTAAATAATATATTATTATGCCGATTATGAGAATAATGCTATTATTCTTATGAATATGATATAAAAGAAATGTGCCGTTGTTGGCAAGTTTTATTACACGTAGAATAGGTAATTTGTTCATTTTCGTTTAATTGTTGACATGTATCATTACATTATTGTATTATGCCCAAACATCATCGCATTGTTAGTAAATATAAAGCAAAAAACAAATATATATTATATTATGTTAATTAGGTAAGTAGTACTAGTACTATAAGTAAGTTGTGTAGGTAAGGTAAGGTATATACTCATACAAAAGCAACAAAAACAGTTCGACATTAATTTCTAAGCTAAATATACACGGTAACATCATTAAATCTTAATCTAACTACTCACGAAAATTGTATTCAGACAAAACGGAATGAAAATACTATTAGGTAATGTAAATGAAGTACATTGTAACATTAGCACACATTTTGGTAACAATAATAATGAATGATTACTAGTAAAGAAAATAATGATAAACATTTGCTAGACATTTCAGAGAGGGACATCTTTGTAATATCTTGAGGAAAGTTCCAATGCTTTTTCTTCTGAGTAGATAGGAGTGTATTCCAGGCAGTTGGTGGATTTGATGCGATTGAAGTGAATTGCTTTGTGAACCATATTAAAGCTTTCGATGGTAGGAATCAGCGGTTTCTGGTTTAAGTACTTTTTAAAAGAATCTGGCAGGGCTTTGATAATGTAGCTCATTGACAGAAGCCATAAGAACATCATAAAGAAAGGAATTGGCAATTGCAATGTGGACATTCCTCTCAATGCCAAAAATGGCTTCATGAAGTCGTAAATGATGGACGGATGTGTATCATCGTTGAGAAAAATAGATTGTCCATCAACTTCCCTCCATTCTTCAACCGGTTCTTCCTCTTTGCATTCTTCATTCAATTTCCAAACTGCTAAAACGTGAGCCCAAGCAGCGTTTCCTAAAAGAATACAAGTGATTAGTATACCGGCACTTCGTTAAGATAAATTTTAATTTAGGTGAAATTTGATTTTCATAAATTACCAGCATATGTAGATTGCAAAACTGGTTCTCCCATCAAAATCAACGGTTGTGGCAAATATCCGAACGTTGATTTGGCCACTTAGATGGACGGATGTGTATCATCGTTGAGAAAAATAGATTGTCCATCAACTTCTCTCCATTCTTCAACCGGTTCCTCCTCTTTGCATTCTTCATTCAATTTCCACACTGCTAAAACATGAGCCCAAGCAGCGTTTCCTAAAAGTATACAATGATTAGCATACCGGCACTTCGTTAACATAAATTTAAATTCAAGTGAAATTTGCTTTTCGTCAATTACCAGCATATGTAGATTGCAGGACTGGTTCTCCCATCAAAATCAACGGTTGTGGCAAATATCCGAACGTTGATTTGGCCACTTTAAGAGTTTGTGGGACATAGTAAGTATCCAGTTCTCCGTATAAAACAGTTGGTCTCAAAATAGCTGTTTTAATTCGTTTTCCTACACAAAAATCATTTTTAGAAATGTTTTTGGAAACTCCAATGCATATAAAATCATTTTCAATATTTAATTTTACTTACCATTGGCCATAGGAGAATTTCTTGAACAAATTACAATCGCCTCAGATTGTGCTTTTGTAAATGCATAATATCCCATCAGTAATTTCTTTTCCTTCACTGGCAACTTTGTTTGACCTTCGGATTGATTAACAAATATCGAATCATGTTCCAAAATGGCATCCACAGAACTGGTCAACACTAATTTCGGCACGTTCCACTGACGACATTTGAAAACAACATTTTTGGTCCCTGAAAATAAATCGAATCATTAATCCCTGCCGTATGCCGTAGCTGTTAAATTATAAAATGGTCCTAGAAAATTAAAAGTTCGAAATATGGCTTTTACCAATCATATTCGTTTTCATCATTTTCAGTCTGTCAACATAGTGGCCAACATCGACAACCGCCGCAGAGTGGATAACACATGTAGCTCCATTAAATGGCTCGTCAAGTTGATCTTCTACGGTTATGTCCGTTTTGTAAAATTTTGTCGGGTGAATTGCATTAAAATCTAAAAATAGAAATCAACATCATGTATTTATATATCTAGTTGAAATAACCTATAACATTTCATTTCGGGATATAATAATAATTGAGCCATTTAAATGTAAAGAGGTTAAGTTACCTAGTTTTTTAGTGTAAGGCACAAGATCCACTACTCGAATTTCCTTAATTCCATCTGCCCTTTCATTGAGAACTCTCAAAATATGTTGTCCCAAGAATCCACTTCCTCCTATATAGTTAATAAAATTAATTAAAATAAAATTAATTTTCCTTAAGCCATAAAGTATCTATTCAATAAGTACAGGTAGGAAAGGTACCGAGGTACATATTACGCAATTACCAAAGGTATGTGTGTATGCATTAACCAATGTTATTTTACTACAAAAAGTTTCAAGACAGTAATTTGTTTTCATGACCTTTTAGAACTGTCTTTTCCAATTTTGTTTTCATTTAATCAACATAGTATATAGGTACCTTGCTTATAAAATCGCGCATTAAAAGCATCTCTCATTACATATATCGTTAATGTCACTCTCTCTGAACACCAAATCAACCTTACCGTTTTGAGAGACTTTTCATTTTACTGTATTGAGATTTAACTCTTGAGATACTTTTTATGCGTCTAATTATGCACTGTGCATTACAAATGAGTCGCACATGTAATTTACATATACAGACATATAGTGCACTTATACAAACTAATTATTAAATTAATGCCATAATATGCTTTACGATGAGTTACAGGATTGTGCAAAATGGACAGAGCACTCTAAGCTGATATTACCTAAATGAAGGTTAAGCAAATATTTATTTTGTCCATCTCGTTATCTGTTTTTCACACAATGCAAATGCATGTACTTCTGTCAATTGTCTTTGCTGGGCTAATTGCTATTTTCCATATGCGTTCTTTCCTCCTGCCCTTCTAGGTCGTCCGTATTATAGCTACCTGGACTGCTGGACTAAGAATACAACGAGTGTGTACATTTCGTTTGTATATCTTTTCAGAATGCATTAAAGTTGTCTGATTACAATGATTTTCAAATATGACGTAGGCATGTCAAGCAGGAAAATCCAATGAGATTTAGATGAAAAAAGTGATTGTGCTTTCTGCTATATATATTATGATAATATTGTACGTTGGTGTTTTGGCATTAAAAGATTTTGAATGTCAAGCTGCCAATCATGACAAACAATGGTGCAACTCTTTAAATTGTAAGAGTACTGTTGAAATTATGTATTTACTTATATTTATAAAGGCTTAAAAGAAACTTAAGGAAGAGTAAATAGATATATAGATTGTAAATACATAAGTTCATCAAAATTGTCAATTTGTCCATGAAATGCTAAATCAATTGAGAATAAGACGCAGAACAATTTTCTGCTCTACTTTTAGTTGACTCGTATTATTTTATGCATTGCCTTCCATTTATTTATGCATCTCCAATGAATAATATTTCCGCGTTTTCAATCTGAGAATTAATAAAGTGTTATCTTCATTCTAATTTTCCATCTATTTTTGGTTGGTAAAAAACTTCAACCTATTAACGAATCTGCTTCATTAAGAATTATGTCGTAATGCAAAATTTATTTGTGGACATCAGACTATAATATATTATATCTGCTTATCCAAGATTAACAAAATCTTGAATACCTATTCTTATTATTTCAGCAGACAGAATAGCTGTCGTCATTTAATAATGTACCAGATACATAAATAAGTTTCAAATAAGGTAAGAAGACAATTTTTACTCACCGGTGACTACGATCACTTCCTCTGGTCCTAAAGTGACCCTTTCGGGGAACTTAGGTGCAAGAGCTGGACTTAAACTCATGTTATCGCTGAAGTCTGGACGTTGTGTTCGTCTCTACAGTAAAAGTAAAAAATGTTGTGCTTAGATCAGGTTCTGAAATGCTAATGATACAACAGTAGTTGACTAATGTCCTGCGTTTCTCATGTTCGACTGCTTAACCTCCGGTTTTACTAGTTATAACACGAACATTATGGTAAAACTATTATCGATATCAGTTTCATTGGGAGTGCAAAGTGCAAGCCATCAGTCAAACATGATTAACTCTTTTTTAATATTTTAGACGAGGCTTCCAAAGGTGTAGATTTACTGATTTTGTGTCAACACCTTTATCATTGGAAGAGGATGTGCATGCAATATGCCTATAAATGTTGTTTTCAACGTGTCTGACTTCATATAAAATGTCTCGGTGGACTTTGTTCCGTGACTATCACTACTGTTGGTGATAATCTGCAAAACTTGTCACCGAGTCGATATACAATCATTTTGTGCATTTCACACTATCAGTTATAAGTATGTACCGGTCTATATAGTTTACAAGATGTGCTTTAATACCTTTTAATACTACGTCAAGTATGTAGAAAATAGTAGAGAAATGAATTTGGCAGTTATAAAGATTGCTTGGTTGTTCCTACTTGCTATTCTCTATTCTCACAAATTCCTTTTCTATTACGATGTAGAAAATTGAGGAATATCTGTTCGATGTTCTTTAAAACAATATTTTGTTAAATCGCATTGTCAGCAAAATACTAATACTTATTTACGACATTATGACTATAAAGCTGTCATACCAGTAGATTAGGAATGAAATCACAATAATATCAAGCCATGTGAGTTATGGAATAAGCTCGACAGCTCTCGCGTGTACTGCCAAGTACAGGGAACGAATGCAAAGATACAAAGTTCAATTATGATCCTTCGAACGTCGACGCAAAGCCACGAAATACCCTACATATTTACTATATATACATCCTATATACTAATACAAGTGTTACAGTTACATAATATATGGCTAATCGATAACTCTTCTTCGTTAGCCACAATTTATACAAAAAACTAAGTCAAATGAAGCAAACAGCAAACATGGGTAGGAAATCACATAATATACATACTTACTTATATTGCACATATATACTTATGTACATATATATGTAGCAAACCACTTCCTCTTGCTTATAGATTAGTACCGAAACCCAAATATAGATCCTGTTATTATAGATAACTGTTACTTAATGCAATAGTATTATTAAATTCATGAAACTGCCATTTTTTAAGAATAAAAAAGATTTTATGTTACTTATAGACATTATATAATAGTATCATACAAAATTATGCATATAGGAAACTTTTGGAAATTCGTTTACGACGTTTTTTACACCAAATGAGACGAGACGAATCTTAGATAAAATCTAATTCGTGCTGCTGAGTGCTGTTTAATATCTGTCTACCTTCTTAATGCATTTAACCAGTAGAGAAATAATTGAAAAGATATCTACATCCCTTATCTATAACTAGCAGTTAAAAATGAGTATCCCTGGTTTAGATGTATAAACGAATGATAAAAGGAACGATATGCAGATAAAACCACAAGCTACAGCGTATGTGTCATAGAGCTTACAACAGGACAGATAACAATAATAATCACCCCCGAGTCATGTCCTTGTCTTATGTTCCACAGAGTGATATAATTTTTTGTTTATTAAATAACTCGATAACTCGATCGTGATTATTACTCTCTCCAGGGCAGGGGTAAAAGTCAAAGCTCAATTCTCTTCTATTTTTATGCTTTGCTAGCCAACATTTCATTAGCTTAGCATTAACTTGGAATCTGTATGCAATAAGTAGCTAAAATACAGCTTTATCATTTACCCATCTAATAGCATCATCTACTCGTTTTTTTCCATTGGACAAAGTCAAGATTAATAATACGATACATACAGAGTGAAACTACATATATGACAGTAAATGTCCTCAATACATTATTTGATGTGTGATGAATTTTTCCAGATTTTAAGTGCACGTCTCTCTCTCTCTCTCTCTCTCTCTCAGTATATTTTCTATTTTTTGTGGCATATTATTCGGCTTGTGCTGTGGCATGAAATGAATTTAAAATGCTGACATTATTTACTTAAAATACAACCTAAAGATAGTAAGCAGTACAGTAAAATCATGCAAGGATGCAAATGTCTTGTAATCCCAATTCCAACCCCAATAATCGCTATAATATGATACAGTACAGTGCTTTAATCAATTACAATGAATAATAAACTCTTTTATATAAATTACAATCATTGTTTTCCCTTTCAATGCTAAAGGAAAGCTATGAATAAATAATATATCCCATTCCCAAGACTAAATAATCTATTTAATGACTGCATTAATTTGATTAATTTTAATTGAAATACATTTAAAGGGTTCTTAAATTACAACTTACCATATTGTCAGATAATTTCCAGATTTTGTAGTTTTTTCTATAAATGCTTCAAGTCTGTAAATATATTACAGCTGAGTGTTTATTCGGCCTATGTTGGCTATTTAAATAGAAGTGCATATAATATATTTGATTTTGTTTAGCTGTAATGAGCTGCTTTTGTTTTAGCTATAGAATATTACTTGTAATTAAAGTAATTAGAGAGACACACAAGATAGCAATCAAGCAGCTATAGAGCTAACGTTCAGGAGGTTGCTAAATTGATACTGGGTTAGCAAAATGGATTATGTCCAGCTCTTTAGAAAATCTATCTATTTTCAAGTTTTATGGCATGTGACGTAATTTGGGTAGTTTATAGTTTATATCTGTATCAGTGTGTAGATTTAGATGTTCGTGATAAATATCACTGCAGTTATAAACATGCAAAGGCAAAACTGTCCACGGTCATTTTTGCTACCTGTTACTATGTTCATTGAAATGCTTGCTTGTATATATGGAGACGACAATTCCTAATTGCTTCTATATAGGGAGGCTAAAGCTAAAACTAGTTTTACTAAATGATCTCTGTATTAAGCATGTGAAAGCATAGGTTATCTATCTATCTACTCTAAAATATCAGCTATTTGCATAGCAGTTGAATCAACATGTTTGAATTTCTTGGGACTTTTAGATGGAACAAGGATACTCGGTTTCCTCCTCTAAAACTCTCTTCCCATGTAAAATAGCATACTAATAATGTTATTAGGTAGTTTTCGCAGCTAAAGAGCCGTACTCCTTTCTTACTATTTTACACTTAACGACACGTAAGGATAAGATAGATATTCCACACCCACATTCCTTATGTCAAATGCTTGATTAAAGGTATTAAGTCGCATGCATACCTATTAAATATCTGCAGTTATTTTTTATTGAGTGTAGAACCTGGAATAATAGGATATTATATAGGTATATACAATATAAATATTTATCTACCTGTGTGTATGTATAATGTATATGTATATGATGAATGTCCATTTCAAGACAAATTATTATCTTATATATTCTACAGCAATACACATGAACATAATAACAATATTAAATTCACGTTTTGTTTGACTTCCCTACTCTAGACCCTAAGTATTTGTGCCTTTGTATTGCATATCTTTACCCAGTCCACTTTCAAGAAAATCACAAGTTATAGGCTCAATTAAGAGTTATTAACGATGTATATCATCATATCATTTGATTTATGAATGTAAGCATGAAGTATAAGCAAACGGCAATAGAGACGTATAGAGAATTGGTTCAATTAATTAGGTTAGGACATTACAACACCACAGCAAATAATATCAAATTCAAAAAATTCGCGTTTTTGTAATCCCTTATAGGTGCTATTAACTTCTGATGCATTGTACTGTCAAATAACCGAGCTAGGTAATTGTCATTTCATAGTCATGAATCATAAAGATTTGATTCACTGCTCACAATAAAAAGTTTTCAGTAAATTATATTCATTGATGCTATTTTAAAAATAGAATTTATTTTCGCTTAAAAAAGAAAGATTAGCAATTACATATATTTAGTTGAATTATAAGCGGAGTGTATGTATCTATGTTTTAAAAATATGACAGCTGCATAACATATCAGACATTATATGGGATCTATAGTACATTACACTAGCAATGAGAATTACTCATAAAGACATCAATATCCGTGTAACATTTATTTTAAAGACAGATTGTCCTATGCCTATTTATATATTTAGTGCTTTCCACAAATTCGTCCTTTTTTCTGAACATAGATTATTTCTTGTGCGAAAAATTCATTTCTTCCAATCTACATGTGATTATATCTAAACTGTCCTTCCAGATAGTTTCCATTGGTTCAGTACTATCAAAAACTTTGATTCCTGGTTTTTGGTTAATGTACGTGTCAAAATGTTTTGTATATTCTGGCCAAATTGCTTTCTCAAAATATCCGGGACAATCTTCAGGTGTATAGGACCGTTGACTTCTACGGTTTCGACATTCATCCTCCGGAAGAGTCAGAAAAAAACGGGCATCGCATTTCTCATATAGAATATCCGAAGCAAACATTATAAATCCTTCGAGAATTAGGACTGGAATCTTAGAATACTTCGATGTGTCATAATCTGCGTAAAATTAAATGATAAAACTCTTACAACAATTTCTATATTTGCCAGAAAAACAGTTGTTTTCATAACTATAAATGCTTACTGATGTCCTTGATATTCTTTAGAAGTTCTAGCCCAGTGTCAAAATTTGGAGTAGTAAAATTCGAATCATAATGCAATTCTCCCGGTTCACTTAATACTTTAAGAACATCTTTGTGCATTTGATCCATATTCAGCGAGCATGGGATTTCGTAATTTACGTGATTTTCTACTTCGGGCATTCGAACATGATGAGGAGCGTCATCGTCATAAAAATAAGTATCTTGATGAATCACTCGACACCATGGGAAAGATCGTTCTAATAATTTAGCCAGAGTAGTTTTTCCTCCGCAGGTGATGCTAATTACATCAGAAAATTCCTGGTTCAAATTGTTTTAAAACTCATTTAATAGGTAGGAATTCATATAGGAAATGTTTTTACCCAGAAACTCCGATTACAAAGTAGTTCATATTCGTTTTCAACACAATCTTCTGTGTTAAAACTACATTCGTGGTTCTATTACTGGATAAACTTTGATGAAAATATCTCCGCGGTGCAATTATGAAACGTTTATTACCACCTGTTGAAAGACAAACCAAAGAATTTTTAAATACAATTTACCTGTCTCATCTCATCTGCATTCAAGTGTTTTAAAAACTAGCGTTTATATTTTCAATAACATTAAATTGGAAATAATTCTAATATAAAGTCTCAGATAAATTATTAATTTCCAAACTTTGACAGAAATTCAACGTTTCATTACACTCGCTGCTATTGACTCCTAATACTTGTTAAAAATCGTTGAGAACGCTAATCAATGATCATTTATTTTAATATAGCCATGTAAAACTAAAGAAAAATAGAGCATTTTTGTTCTTAAATTGTGGAAGAACCAATTACTTTGCACAGAAATTGTATGTTCAGAACATTTCCACGTGTCTGTCGCAATGTGCACTAATGCTTATCTGTTTTTATTTTATTATACTTTAATGCTTATTTGGTTTCATCATAATTCCAGTGATATACAGTTCATCACACTTTTAATGCGTGAACAATATTAATATTTATGAATGTGATATGATATGACCCTTGTTGCCTCCCTCCTCAGTGTGATTTGAATGTAAAATAAATATTCCTTCTACCGGTAGGTGGGAAAAGAATTGCTGTATCTCTAGCAGTAGCTGAGTGGAAGAATATGAGTAAGAGAATCTTTGTTTTACTCACAGCAAGTGATCCTCTTGCCGAAGATTGTCCTCGCTTTGTCAAAGGTCGACAATGTTGTCGTTGTCCAAGATGGAATCCTCATCATGGTTTTCAGTTCTGCAATTTTTACTATTTACATCTGCAGATTAATTACTATGATATGAAACTGATAAAAGAGAGTTTTTAGGCTCCGAAAAGTAATTATCTATAAAAAGAAGGTTTTAAATCTCTTATTCCCGGGTGCCTAAGTATTTGGCAATAAATTCATTTTTGACAGTCTGGAAATGTGTGTACCCGGGTAAGAAACACATGAACTTCGGATAGATTTGGGCGGAGAGCGCCTGTTTCTACAGGGAAATTGAATGAATGCTGATGCAGACAGGGAGATATTATGTTGGTAGTTGGTTGGAGGCATTTGGCAAGAGCTAAAAGTTAGTCTTTGACAATGTTTCAACATCAGCTCAATGAAATCATATCTAGCTCGTCGCTTTGCCACTGTACTCAGATAAAAGTGCTGAAGAACATTTGGAAAGCGATGTAAAAGTGTGACACGATCTGTGTTACGAGACTCTGCGGCTCTTTCTCATCATCATTCGGGTATTTTTAGTAGGACCAACACTGTTTCTGTAAGTTGCAACACCGAGTTTCGGGATCGAACGGGTTGGCTGTCGGATCGATGCAACGGAGCGAATACTTATACTAAGCTATAAGATATTAGAGAGAGAGTTGCTCTTAGAGAAATTCTTCTTTGAAAAGTATCAGGTGGTGTAGTAGGATCCGTTTATAACGCACGGGTGATATAATATAATAGAACAAGACCGGAAATGTTTGATAAGAGTTCCCGATTCCCGACTTGTGTTTAGTATTTCTACCCGTGTATCCTCATACATTAAATCGGGTTTGGTTCACTTCATCCTCATACTAAAAAAGTACTCACTCTACTACACCCCGACTAATAATATTATACTTATACTATTACTAACTTTTCCGTATAATCTTATGTGTGTATTTATGTTTTCAGGATTTAGGATTAGGAGTTCAAGCCGACCAACTAACTCCGAAATTCTCAGTACAATACGAGGTAGTGTTTTTTTACGATAAGATAAACATCTCCTCGCAATTCTTTCTTGTTTATTTATACTTTTCACAACATTGTTTGTTTAAAATGTGTGCAGGTGACACGAGGAATAACAAAGTGGATCCTTTAGGGCTGTGGTTCCATCTCATTATACGATAAGACAGTCTATTTCTACTGAAAAACCCCCAGACGAACGAAAAACGAAGGAGGAAAAGAGCTGCAGGGAAAATGTCTTCGACAATCTCCAGTGTGCGCTCATCTCCGATTCCCGATTTAGCTTACGACTCATACAGAAGTCTGTCTCTCCGAGATCAAAATCTCGTCAAGAGACAATTAGGCAATAATAATTTTGACAGAAGGTCACAACAACCGCCGACGCAATCACAGCAACAACAACCTCAACCCGTTCCCGTACGCGTCTTAATGCATCATTCTGGAAAAGTGGCTGCGGCACGTCCTTCCAGTTTTGTTTCTCTCAATGGAGCTACCTACTCCCTGGAAAGGTATTCCGGGGAAACTGTTGCCTTTTGGATTCTTTTGGCGATCTTAGCCATTTTGGCCATTGGAAATGCCATCTTGACTTTTGTGATTTTCGGTGTTCTCAGATTGGGAGTAGGAATGGAAAGTATTGAGGTAAATCTACCTGTCTAATTTTTACTAATACGTCATCGATATTCATTCCAACATTTTCCAGTAAATTACGGATACTACAAATATTCTCTTTCTATTGGCATTGCAATAATGTAAAATAATCAGCTACTAAAATAAAAGCATATTTTAAATGTTAGCTTAATTTTTGAATTTCGTATTTCAGTTTCTTCCAAATATGCTTAAATTCTACGGAGCAACAGATCTTGACGATGTTTACAAGCGGGATGGAATCCTCCAGGGATTTGTAAACAATCCGATTGAGATAACTGGAGATGAAGGAGGAGAAGTGCATTTATGGGTCTATGATGGCAGTCAACCGTCTATTTCAGTGGAGAAGAATGTCATCAATTTCACACAGCTCAAAGAATTCCGAGTAGTTGACAAAAAAGGTCGCGAAGTCTTTTCAACGAACAAACCAACGCTGGGACTACCCAGAGGTGTTCAAAGACTCGACGTTCGAGTAGCAAAGGCAAATCGAATCACATCTGCTGTAAATGCATCCCTACAATTGTCATCCACCACATTTACATATCTTAAAGGAAGCGAGGGCACACATATGAACGGAAAACAAATCCTTTGGAAAGCGGATCAAGATATTTACCTCAAAGTAAGAAAATCATCTTTCAATTTTCCAGACAGAAACTCAATTCTCTGAATTTTCTTTAACTTGTGTAAATTGGCAAGGAAAATCACGCCGATTTGACACTGAATTAAAATTTTCGTAATTAAAAAAGCTAAATATATAATATTAGCCACATACTTACAGTAATACTTATATGACTATGGCTAAATACTAAGTATTCATGGGATATGCTCTAAAAACCTGGCTTCATAAAGTTATGCATTTTTTTATAGCTTCTAAAAATATCTGTCACCTTTAAAACAAGCATAATGTTTGGCAATTGGGAAGAACTGGGAAAAAATTGGATTTTCAGAGTTTATCTCGAAAAATTAGTTTTCTTGACAATTCTTTTCCTAACTGTCAATTTTGATTTGCAGAGTTTAAATGGAAATTTAATCCTGAGTGGAAGAGATGGAATTTACCTCAATGTCAACGATTTGCCATTAGTAAGAGAGTCTGGAGTGACAAGAAAAAGCTATACGTACACAACGCAAGGAAAGAAAGAACCACAGTACCAACTCTGTGTGTGTATGCCGGAAGGAAAATTGTACAAAGTTGAGATTCCTCTGAACAATCACCATCGGTCGGGATATCAGAAAATTGGATGTCATTCGGCAACTAACCCGTGTATAATATAAGTATCAACGTATAACAAAGGAATGTGTAGCAATAATATTCATGTTAAGTGAAGTGAAGGATGTTCGTATAGTGTGAAAGAATACTGTACCTACTTCATAGTGTAAATAATATAGAACTCTACGATTACGATTTGCGAACGACGAAATTATATACGTTTACAATTTGTAAATCTATGTCTAATTTGCCTACTAATAATTCACATTATTTTCGGTAGGTAGGTAGTCATCCCTGTTGGCGTTGGGTAAGAGCGATCGATTAAAACAACTGTCGAATACATTTTCGCTGCTTATTGAATTTCTTCTAGCTCTTCTATACACCTGTATATAATATTACTAGCAATAAAATCATGACAAAGGGATGTTAAAAAATATTAATGTAAGTAGAGCAGTTTTAATTACTAGAATTTAACCAACTCGATTTAAATCTCTTGATTCCATAAATAACTGTCTCCTCGGTGGAAAAATCATAAAATCTTCATCATTACGTAACAATTGCTTGTGAACCTAAAAGTTAATCGTGTGTGGACTAGGAAAGGATTTCTTGACAATTCTACTAGAAAATACAAATCCCTTGGAGGTTTAAATCGAGTGGTAAAAAATACGTTGGTTCTTGGTTCAAGGTTTAACCTTTTGTTTCTCACAGTATTATTCGAATACTAACACTTTTACAAATGACATGCCTACGGTTAGTGCTAACCATAATGTAATCAACTGTTTAAACATTTCTATGTAGCATATTGTAGATTTTATATAGAAAATGTACGGAATTTTAAGTATTGGGGAAGAAATCTTGTGTAATCTCTTGTGCAATAAATATCGTTATGTATTTGTTTATTACATATATGTGTATTTATATCTTAAACGTAAATATTATTACAGTGACACACTGACACATGTACTTTATGTAAAATGGTTTGCTGACAAATTAGTAATTACGCGTAAAGTAAGCAGGGATTGGCAGAAGAAATAATTTTCTCACACAAAATTCTTCTATTTACTTAATTATTTAAACTTAAGGCTGTCTTGAGATTGTTGAAAGTATTCTTGGCTGTGTGCTGTAAACACACATAAATTCTCACTTAAATTACTTTCTTTTAAAAATGTATTTAGTTATGTCCAATGTGGAGATTTTCATCATAGTATAGCACCCAGAATTGTCACATTTTAACTCGTTGCAGGCAATATGAACAAGATAGTCTTAAACGCACTTGAAAATGATATATCTTACTCAAAATTTCGGCAAACATAGATTTTTTGATTTATTTGCTTTGTCACAACATGAGGAAGCATAGTGAAAATTAACCCAGGATGCCTATTGCTTCCACCATTTGACACTATGTAAATGCTTTAAGCATGCTTTCCAGTATGAACACAGCAGTTAGGCTAAGAGGAAAGAGAATACATATTTACTGAGCACTTAAAAACGGAGTTTATTGAATACTCTTAAATGTTTCAAGTGCATTTCACATGAATACTATTATAGTAATATAATATTACACATTTCAGTGGTCAGTCAGCTTATTACTGAAAATCATATCATTGCTATCGAACTTTCGGCTTCTTTGTATTCGTTTCCAGGATATTCTCCAGACAGAACAAAGTATAATATTATACATAGTTATATGAGCCAAATATACACATAATTTTGTTGGAATTAATTCAAAAATGGATTTTGCATTAAGATTCCATGTCATCACAACACTCGTCTTAATTTTCGGCTGCTACATAGACACGAACCTTTGTCAGAAAGTAAAATCGAAAAAAAGGAAAAGACTTGGATTTTGTGTATATGCATTTTCAATCCTTCTTTATGGGACTTTGATAAAACTTTTTTACATGTACGAACATGTTTTTCTTAGTTCGAAAACACTGGAAGTTGAGGAAATGTCAATAATTGTAAAATATTGTGGTAGAATTTTATTTCGAATTCTATTCTTAACCATGTCTAAAGGCATTCGAAACCTCTCTCTGCTTCTAAATTCTCAAATATCTGTATCTCAGGGATTGGCATCCAGAAAATTTCAAGCTTATTTCATAATGGGAATCGCTTTCCTAATTAATAATGAAATTGCGAATTTTATAGAAAATTATAGATATCTTCTGACACTTCCGGAACAAGCATTCACACCTGCACTACCAATAATTAAGCCACAGAATGTTGCTATTTTAAAGATGTTTATTTACACACATGATATTGTCGATGTTCTTGTTTTCAATTTGGGATTTCTACTAATGATTACCTTTGTGCATCAATTCCATGAAGTAGTCGAAAAATTCTGTGCAAATATTTCAACCGAATTGGATTTAGTAATTAATCGCTGTAAAGGAGATCAGAGCAAAACTCAACATAAACTCTACAACAAAACTTGTTACGAAGTTTTGCATAGCTATAAAGTGGAAGGAGATTGTCTCACATTAATCCAAGAACGGTTGAAGTCGCTAGTGGGAGCCTTC
>JABASI010001443.1:0-25009 GCA_019776505.1 Tomocerus nigrus
TAGGCTAAATTAGAAAAATAATTCACCAATCGACTCTGTTTGACTGGTATGGTGGACCGTGGACGATCAAAAAATTAAACCCCACATAACTTGGTAGAAACTATTTGCCAAAAATATTATTATCTCTTGGTTAAAATGGTATGCTCTGGGGAGTGGGACTGTGGGACTAGTAAGATAAGCATGAGGAACAATTGAAAGTTATATAGGTATTTTATTCTTTATACATAAACTGTTCAATTACTTTACAATGTACATGATCAAAGACGCTGATTGAGTGGCCGATCAACTTACATTGCATGCATGTTACAGCAGCAGTCATTGATTGACTTGTGTTTATTTATTTATTATACAACAATTGAAATCAGGCTGTGCTGTGTAGTTAGTAGGTTAGGCTGGTTAGATATACTATACAGTATACACGCTTATTATTATTAGGGATTATATTACAATTTACATTATGTACATTCATGCAGTAACGTTATGTATCTACCACTCAGCAACTTTAGTACCAACTGATGTCAATTCCTTAATCTGCAAATGTATGAATACAGATAATTGTGAGTAGGATGAATGTGTTATTTGATGTGAACAAGAGATATTATCTAGGTATATCCATTAAAGATTCCAGTACGTTTGTAAAGCGAATTGACATTTTGAGGACTAATTGAAGCACACAAGTGTAAGGGGACGTCTTATTGTTTGCAAAAGAAAAGATGCTTCTGTATAGGTTTCTGTTTTATTGCGATAAGTTAAAAACTGCTTTCTTTGTAGATTAACTTTGATTGAATATAAACGAAGCAACATTCAGGTTCAGGTACTTTAATGCATCATTAGTAGGTTATGCAAGTGCATGCACTTCTAAAAGTTGGAATATCCAATCATAACACTATTGATGTGAACATCTGAATACTTTTAGATAAAGCTCATTACACTATCTGAGATCATCATGACCAGTGAAAGGAAATAATATATTTAGTTTGGAAAATAAGTCAATTACCAATATCAATAGACCTGATTCACCTGATATACTTAGCATATAGATAAATATTATGCATATTGGCTAACTGCTAAAATTAGCTTAAGCTATGACAGCCTGACATGATTTCAGGGGCATACCCGGATAATGCAAATTAATTGTTATGAATAATGATTTGGGATTTAGTTTCATGAAAAACGTTTATAGAAGAACACTACCTATTGTATAGTAGATACTTAAATTCGTGCACATAGAATGGAATGTGCGTGTTTGATGCTAGAATGAAGTGATTGGAATTTATAGCAATTATCATAGTTTTATTATTCGAAAGTTTTGTTAGATGGACAATTGAAGTGCGAAACATTGAAGCTCATAGCAATCATGATAAAGTTAACTACAAAGCAATACATACTATGGCACTATATATTTTATACTAACTATTATTACTCTTTTACTACACAATTAATACATTACAGATATAGTACTAAAACTATAGAACAAAATTATGGTATAAGTATTATTGACTACATTGTTAAACTACTAATTATAGTTCATTAATAGAAGACAAAGACACTACTATACTTGTGATTATTATAAGGAGACATAGGACGAAAGTACTTAAGTGCTAAATAGTTTAAGATTTCGTTAGTTCTGTACACATTACAATTAGATTACTATTATTATTAGTATAGGTGTACATAATAATATGGATAAAACTAAAGTGTACGTCTTCGTTGCAAATTCAAATAATTTCCTTTCTTTTAAAGACATACAATAATAATACGTCACAATATCCGTCTAATCATAATAATATATTACCAATTAGAGTACAGTACATAAAAATTCAATGCACCGTAATCTTTCATTTCTAAACTTTAACTGTAGAGTAGAATTCTAGGTAACTTACCTATGCATTGTCGTGAGACAATAATCTTGTCTTAGGTACGTGGCTTCATCATCATATATTTGTCAATAGGTAATTCAACTTAACTCTTTACAAATACTATATAATTGATTATTTATTAAATATGATTGAATCTCGGAGCACCATCATATTCGGAGATAATTATTATGTAATAAATTGTGCTCCTCTCGATCATAATAGTGTAGCTATGTAATTTATTACGGTAATTGGTACAAGGATACAATATTTGCGCAGGTATATCTACTTATTATTACTACCTGTGAGTATAGTATAATAATCTGCAAGTGGGCCTTATGTAAGGTACGATAGGATATAGTGAGAATTTTTTCTTTCCTTGTAATTTCCAAGTGCTTGTTCGATAGCAGAGTTTTACACCAACATTACAACAATTGACAATAATAATTACGCACAGATGAATTCGACGAGCATTAAAGCTTACTACAGGTAATTAATAATTCATTAAAGTACACGTACTAGATTATAAGGTAAGGTACGTCGTGTGATTTGGGATCACACAAACATACTCAAGGCACCAGTGTATATTTTTGGATTTTAATTTACAATTGGATAACAATTCAGTTCAGTTCTCTTCTTCAGTTCATTTCCCATTGAAATGATGTCACGGTCACCCCGACCATGATCTTCATTACAACCATGCTACAACATCACAGTTCTTATATCGACAGAACCAAATGAAATAAGAACTGAATTATTAAAGCTACGATTCTTTTCTACTAGGTATTTATTAATACGTCACAGGTCATAGGAGGACACATAATTGTAAATTTTACACATGTACTTTTCCCAACGACAACTATAGCAAATTAGAAGAGAAAACTCATCAAAACAAAACTCAATCAAAAATATCACTTTGTCCAATAATATTATCATCATAAAGCATTTCTACAGTAAGTATTATGTCATCTTTTCTGCCTACATTTTTCAATCGGAGTCAGAAACTATATTATTATCTGTAGCCTACCCATTTAACTTAAATCCAACTACATTTTATTTCGTCCTATTTGTTACAATCTACTCTCTACTAGCTATTAAAATTTATTAGACCCCTTTAGTACTCCTCAAACTCCTCATTGACACTCGACTCTGATAATCATAATAACTACAAATACACAAGATTGGGGTAACGTAAGACACATGATTAACAGTTCAGTTCAATATCTTTTTCCGCAGGACGATACACACCTCTATTTCACAGAGACTACAATTCATGTTCAGACATTTCACCGGTAAGGACATCTGCACGATTGATGACTTGATACGCGACGCTTTTTTTGGAACAATTAGTCATCTACTTAAAATACAACCTATTTAATTAACTAGCTAAGTACAAAAGTAGAGCACCTCGGAAGATTCAGTTTTTACGCAAGTCCGAACGATTTTCTTCTGGATTCTTTCATTTTCTTTCTCTCGTTTTGCTAATTTCGAAGATGTTTGCGACTTTAAGAATTGGTCATTGGTAATTATATGGGAGGGGGTCCGTCAGGGTAATGCAGCATCGGCTCAAAAGATCTGGCAAAAGTGTTGGCTGCCGTACACGAGTAATCTTCTTCCCCATAGGGGATGAGGGACGCCGCTCCGAGCAGTAGAATCATCAAAGCTTGAATTGGTAACGATGCCCTAATGACTCGGTAGACGAAACGACCTCCACGAGCCAAATACGAACGTCTTTCAACGACATCCCCGTCACTAATAAATTCATGTCAATATTTCAGTCATGTTTCAAAAAATATCTTCGTGTAATATTTACCTACCTTGACAATATTCTACGAAAAAAATGCCTTTCTATGTTGACTAGATATAAACATTTAAGAGCGGTGCATGAAAATAAAAATAACGAAAAGAAAACGAAGAATATTTACTTGTCGTAAGAAGTGCTTGGTTGTGAAGTTGAGCTCAGTGCTACAGCGGGGCTCGAGCGACCGGAACGCTCGAGGATCTATACAGATATTAATAAAAATTGCCCATCAACGCCTGATTTTTCTACTAAAGCGATAATTAGCAATACAAGACGATCTATTTCCTTTAATACGGCTGTGGCGACATTTAGCGACACATTTTTTAGTAACAAAAGTAATTTTCTCATGTTAATCAATAATAAATGGTGCATCAAAATAATAGTGTGCTTGAAATCAAATGAAAAGTGTACCTGTTCCGAAAAACTTAATACCAAATGAGATTCTTCTTCGATTCCTTCGAGGTTCTGTTGAAGGAATCCATTTAAGTGGTTAACATAGGCCTCGCACACTTTTTGCAACGACCTTAATTGATGGTTTAGCGAAGAAATTCTGTTCAACACCCGAGAACATTCAGGCGTTGTAAAAATAGAATCAGATGATCCCATTGTGGGTCGGAATGTTCCTTCTTTTTCAATCGCTGTTGCATTAATAAAAAGTTGTTCCGCAGTTTGCTGTAACGTTTGTAACTCCGGTTCGGTACGAATCAGTTTATCTCGCATTTCCTAAATTATCCAAATTAATTCATTATGCAATTCATCATTTTATAAATTATCATCCATCCCATTCCTAGAAACTTTCCTTACAGTGAACTTTCTTAATTTTGACACAATTGTAACTTTTGGCGCTGACATATCCACAGGTTCCAGTTCCTGCACCGATTCTTGAATGGAATTAATCAGTTCTTCATATTGCTCTATTGTAAGATGGAAATCTGAGTTCTGGAATACAAAATGAAAGCATTCATTCAGCAATTTTGTGTCAACTCGACAAAATGAATTAATAAATTATATGCATTCAGTAATAATTACCTCAATAAGCGCAATTTGCAAGCGTGCTTGCCAAGCTGCGGCTTTATGACATATTTTCTTCCAGCTCTCCAGTGCTTTACTCAATCTGGTAGTTAACTGATCTAGCTCAAGTTTTCCCATCGTAGCTGTTTCTCCATGTTCATTTAGATGAGATAATACATTCGTAAGTGCGGAAACTAGACTCCTGTGGCTGTCCAAGTCTAAAAGGAGCTCTCTGTGCTTTAATATAGCATCTTCTAAATGTTCTAAATTCGTAGGTGGTCTCCGTTTCATGGATTCTTTCAAAGTTGCGTCAGCATGAGTAAGCCATTGTTCAAGACGCCAAAGTGTGCTATCCCAGGCCCCACGTTGTTTTGGCGAGCACACAGGACACGTCACACCTTTCTTTACAGGACTGCAAAAAAAAAACATGTCATGAGTTATAATAAAGTATGGCACTGTATAATTTCTAACAATAAACGTTCCATCAAAATCACCAACCTAGATTCACGAAGTTGCTGTCCAAAACTGCGAGCACGTTTTTCATAATCTCGCAATTTCTTCCTCAGATTTTCAACTTCCTCAGATTTTGCTAGAGATTTCGAAACGTTCTGGTCCTCTGTAAGTAATCTATTCAAATGGACCACATGATCTACGGAAGATTGAGTTAGAGCTAAAGTCTTCACCTGTGACATAAACAGTTAATCATGACATGAGTTTTTCAACATTGAATATTTGCTTATTGAATTTGCATATATATACAAAAATTACCAAAGTGTCATAAGTAGTTTTCTTTGAGTCCCCTGCAAGTAATTCGTCTAACGTGTTCATGTTCTCATAAGCATCGGCAATGGCATTTTCCAGTTCTTGCAAATAAATATCAACTCTTGTTAGAGTAGGAGCTTCTATTTCTTCATCCGATACACGAACACTTGGAATGGATAAGATGTCAATGTCTTTTTGATTCAAAGTTTCTACTTGCACTTCGGCATCTCTTTCTGAGGCTAGTGTGGAGACTTGAACCGCAACGGATTCCTCCGTGGGAAGGGTGTTTACTTGAACAGAAGAATCAACTTCTGTCTTCGCTGGTTTTGGCGAGGATTTCTAAGCAAAATACCATTATAATTCATATTCTGCTGGATATACTCCAATTTCTAAATAAATAAATAGTTTCTATAAAATACCTACCTTCTTTTGTTGACATTCTTTATGCAGCTTAGAAAACAATTTTTCTAGTTTTCCCTTCACATTGGCATACACACTTAATTTGTCATTAATACTCGGTTTCATTGTGCCATCTCTTTCAGTGATGAATGCAGCTACTTCTTTCATTGAACCTTCCAGATCTTTCATTTCCCTGCTACTATCTTTTAGTTCTTTTAACTTCTCGCTACGCTGCTCTACATCGTAAGATTCTTCCGACTCTAATGCCTCAACCTATTTGAAATAGTAGTAATAATGAATAAAATGCTTTCTTTAAAATGTCACGATAATACCAATCAATTTCTATTCAATTTACCCTTCCAGTTATATTTTGAAGGAACATAAATGCAGGCTCATAGGCAGTATCGAATTGTGTTGTGTAAATAAATCTAGTTTGGTTTTCAATAAGCATTTGACATCTTCTCAGTAGGCTTCTCCAATCGGATTTTACTTTTTTCACACGTTGGCTAAGAGCTCCGGGGGATTTAGTATTGATCTGTTTGGCCACAAAACAATACTCGTTTCCTAAATCTTCAACCTTTGGTGACAGAGCTTGTAAAGATTCCCGTAGCCCCTGAAATATCGTCAAATATTAAATAGTTTAAGGATGCGCGTGATTGAAAATCAATAGAAGCTAAAATTATAATTGCATGTGTAATTAGTGTGTAAGCGTACCTGAGCTCTGGATAACGCTTCCAAACTCATTTCAGACTCTTCTATTTGTGACAAATCCTGATCTACTTGAGCAAGTAGGGATTCTAAGAAATCACATGCGTCTACTAAATTTCTCCAGTTATCACGCAAACTAGTCAGACTTTGATTTCGTTGATTGAAGTAAATAATTAATTGTTTCCAGCTAAAATAAAAAACAAGAAACAATGTAAAACCTGCAGAATAAACCACAGAATTCTTACATACATCACAAAATAAAAGAAAAATCTACGTACGAATAGTCAAGACTTTCAATAGACTGTCTAATCTGATAGGCATCTTGGCTCATTCTTAAATCATCACAGTCCGTAACAGCCACCTCTCCAATATTTAAAATTTGATTTACTTCAATACTTTCATTATTCAGTTTCCGCTGTTCCATCTACGAAAAATAAATGCAGTTAAGTAACCAGCCTTTAGTTTCGAATTTTAGAGAGAACTATCAATTAAAACTTACGTCATGCAAGTGCGATGCCTCATTGATTTCATCGATACTAAACTCTTGGAATGCAATCGGTACTATCACATACTTTTCCAACTTTTTCAATTTCTTTCCAGACTCTTCACAACGGATATTTAATTGTTGCTGTACCTGTAATTAAATTTTCTCGTTAAATACACTCAAATTCAATTTACAAGCACTTAACAAATGGTAGAGCTGAGTTTGACTTACGATTATCAAGTTGTTAACTTTCGTTTGCTTTTTATCCACATTTTCATTTAAGTTGTCCCATTTATTTTTAACTTCTTTGATTACACGAAGTAATTCCTTTCTTTCCTTGCCAGTAGTCATGTCTGCTAATTCCTTTCCGTTTTCGACAATCCATTCATATCCGGCATGTTTACCGTCAATCTCTGGCTTGGCATCTCTTTCTAACCACCGCGAATAGTCTTCTAAACTTTGGCACTGTGTTTTCTCAATTTTCTCCTGCATTCCATCAATCCATAACAGCCAGCTTTTGCATCTGTAACGGACATTTACAAAAGGCAATTAAAAAACGTTTTCTTTGCTCAACTCAAGCCTATTTTAACCACACTACACGATAACACAGTATAAATATAAGTACAACTAGTTTTTATGTGTTGACTTACTTTGTATCAAATATTGGGATCAAGTCCAACTTTTCCTCTGAATCGGAGATGTTCTGTGTCAGAGCAGTAATAAGGTCAACATGTTGTTGTCGACGTGACCATATCTTTTGATTCAGAATGCGAGCGTCTGCAGGACTAACTGCCGCTTTCATTTCATCTAAGGTACTTTGAATTTCTTCTAAAGATGTTCCTAAAATTTCGGCTTCGGATTTTAGTCCCTGTCCAAAAAAACCAAATTGTTATTATCCATCATTGACAATAATACAGCTAATACCTAGCTGATACATTTATAGCCACCGGTACATACCTGCAATTTGGTAATGTAGACTTTCAGCTCCGCGAAAGTTTTCGGATGTTTCATTTCAGAAAACTTGTCTCGGATATCACTCAAAATAGTATCAATTTGTTGAGATTTAACTTGGAATGCTTCATTCATAGTGGTGAGTCGATTTACATGATCTAGCCAAGTTTTCAATGCTGCTTGTAAATTGTTGAGACGTGAAGTATGTGAGGAAAGATCATGTGCTAGGGAGGATTTTAATTCCGGAGGACAAAATGGAATTAGCAGCATTTTGTTTCGTTTAAATTCTTCAAGTAAATCTTCTCCTCTGGGACAGCGTCTCACCAAAATCTATTTCGATAAAAGTTAATCAAGATAAGCAATCTATTTAATATCTACAAAGATAAGCAATCTATTTAATATCTACAAAGATAAGCAGAGAATTCGTATTCATTTTATGAACCTCGATCTTTTGTTTGATAGCTGGAAGTCTCTTAAGCTGCAAGAAAGGTAATTCCAGGGCTCGCTTTTCCCTCTCCATATGTCTGAGCCATATGGATAGTGTCTCTTGAGAATTTTTAAACGTTTTCCACGCATTCAAACGATCTTCTATGAGATTCTGTCGTTCAATGAGCTGATCCTCAATTTGTGTATGTAGCTGCTGTAAAGATGCGAAATCCAAAGGTTTCCTTTCCATGCATATGGTCAAACTTTGGTACTGGCCACTGAGAATATTCTGGTAAACTTTACAAAGTGCAGCATCTTCTACTAACTGTTCCCTTGTCGAAGGTACAGGAGCATTTAGATAGGCCCTACATTGTTGCAAATAGTTCTGCCACAAATGAAAAACTTCTCTAGCATCTTCTCTTTCCGACAAATAGCTCCATATCTTCAAGTATTCTAAGAATGTCTGTTGGAAAACGGTTTGTGATGCTTGGAGCAATTCCATCAGTTGTGCGTCTTGAACAGGAGATGTTGAGGATGATGCCTGTGCTGCTCTCATCCGACCCTCTGCATTACCCAAGTTGAGCAATTGTTGGTGCACTGCACCCAATCGATCCGAAGTGGGTTCTGCTTTTTTCTGCAAACCCTAGAGAACAAAGGAAATAATGAATCATTGACACCCATTCATAATTTAGTGATTAAATTGACTTTTTCTCCTCTATTAATAGTTTGCACATTGGAAATTCCTACACGCAACCTCTAAGCACATTGTTTATTCCAAGGATGTAAGGCAGGGCATAGTCAAATAGGATTTCCCCGTCAAAAAACACACGAATCGATAGTGTAATAGTTGAGGGAATAGTTTTATTGCGACTTACTTGAGACACAGTTGTGAGAGTGAGTTTCGTTTCTTCCAAAAGTTGATTCTGAATCGGGGATTTGACTAAAGAGCTATGCATGGATGCAAGATATGCTCTTAAGAACTGTAATTTCCGTGACAGAACTTCCAACTCGAGACTAAGTGGTAATTGTTGTGATCGTGACTCTGTGTCACTCTCCTTTCCGTGACATAATGTGACGCATAATTCCGTTGCAAGATTTTGAAGCTCGGTCATCTTTTGCTCATATATCGGCAATTCCTCTCGCACCTTTGCCACAATCGTCTCTGTAGGCTTTCCAAGTTCAACATGTGGATATACAATTCGAATCCATTCCTCCACTTCCGTTTTAGAATGTATCACTTTCTGCCAGCTCTCTCCAGCTTTACTATATCTACTTTTCACTTCTGACAATCTCTCAATCACGATTTTCCATTCTGTCAATAATCCTTGCACTGAGGAATCTATTTGTTGATGCACATCCTCTGGACAATCTTTCTTCAATTTCGCAGCGATTATTTGCAGGTTTCCTATTGAGTTGTCATCAGTCAATGCTTCCTCCACTCCCTGTACAAATCCAAACCTTTCATTCTTCAATTCCACACACCAATACACATAATACATAAATGCACACTGATGGTATGTGCTATATCTTACTAATACTTCATCGATATTTTCGGCCTCATATCTCATTACATTCTCAAAGAGCTACAATATTGAAGGCATGTATCCCATTATTCCTGTCAATGTGTTACATAAATATTGATTCTTCGTCGTTAACACACATAGATATACACTTCCTCGCTATAAAAAGAGACATAATACACACAATTGATTCTAAGTGTGTAAATATTGAATTGACATAGAGTGATATGAACATTCCGGATTTTAAGCTACAGTACAATTACCCCACGTTACACGTCGAGAAAAGTGCTGTGCCTCAATTCAATCATAAGAACGCCCAAACAATACACGTGCCCCTTCATTTCATGCCAAATAATTGATAATGGTTAATGACATTTCTCCTTCATTTCCAATGCATAGCCATAACTTGAGTTTCCTATATCCCTTTACTATAATAGTGTAGGTACTTTAACTGCTGCACTAATGACAGCTGTAAATTAAAGTGCTAAGGAGAAGTACTCAACGAAAGGTAAATTATCAGTGGGAAAGCAATCACCTAGACGAGTAGTCGCTTTTAAACGAGTATCTATCAGAGAGAGAGAGAGAAGTTATTAGTATACAGTTAATCCTAGTAGCACTTTTCTATAAAGGCAATTCTAATAGTAATCTGTTAGTTTGTGTATTAAAGAGAGATAGTTATATGAAAAAGGTTGTTTTTGCCACAGTAAATTGACTCAGTAACAAATGACTATCTACACTTCATCATGTCTAATCTCTGTATCTTGTGAAATGTTTTAGGATGAGTAAATGAGGGAGGGTGAGTGACAAGCTCATTAAGTTCCTCTGCACAAATCACGCACGCAACGCACACATAAATCCCACTTAAGAACTATAATTCAGCGTATACGCATAAGTAATTGTGGCTATCGAGCCACTTATCCACACGATTATCAAAGCCTCCTCAGCGATCCTCCGCACTAAATTAAAACTCCCTTTCAGGACAAGTCAGGAATTATTTGCAGACGAGTCACTCAAATCAACTATTTTACCTCTAAATGAAAAGGCAGGCAACTTTTTCTTGAGAACGGAAAACAAAAAACCTCCTCACTTTTATTTTATTCAATCTCAACCTCAAAACTGCATCTCGTTAAGCATCCGCAAGGAGCTTATAAACGTTTCTCAAGATCATCTAGTTAACCAGTTCAATGCCAAACGAGGGAATCTAAATAAATTGAATCTGCGGGTGACGGCAGCTCTAAAATTAATCATGTACTTACAAATAGTTTCTTTCCCATTCATTCTCCATCAAATGCGCATACATATCAGGAATTCTAATTACCAAATCACAACTCATCCTTATAAAAACTCATAAAGAAAATAATAAAGTGCTGAGGTCAAGGGAAAATCACAGCAAACATTCTTTGTGCTCTGAAGCAGAACACCCGACGGACGACCCGAGCGCGACTCCCCATTTTACCAAACAAAGATCTAAAAGAGAGTCGTGATTCATATTTGCCATCTTAAATCTACTCTCTATTGATTTCCTCCAATCATTTAAAGTGCTTTTAAATACTAGTTTAGCTTGTTTGGTTGGCGTGAACGGACAAGTGAGCCGTAATATCTCACGGGATAAAAAATTGTAAATAAAACGCAAACATACACATAAATACATGACATGTAGGATGTTTGCATTATGCTGATTATATAAATATTATAATTGCAAGTCAAAATCTAGTTTATGACTCTCGGTTCTCTGCAACAAGAACACAGAAAAGAGACTGCAAGCGAAACGCCTTTTCAAACCTCTTTCTCAGCCAGTCGACAAGGAAAGGCCAGTTTATAAAATTATTATCATAAAACATGTAAAGCTAGTAAAGCTCTAATGACAAGGACTCGCTCAGAGCGACTGCTGCCTTTATTATCTACTTTATGCCTTACATTATGACTTCATCGTTCAAAGTAAAACAAAACATCCTTAGATATAAATAATAAACACACAGACACTAATTTCCTTATCTCTCTCGTGGGGCATCACCTAAAAATCACTAAAAAGTAGCACAAAGATTGCAAACTGACAAACCTATAGAGATTATATGGCTAAAAGGGGATTTTTAACTTATCCATATAATATTTACATTTACACTCTTTTCCATGCAATATCTTTTCATACAACTGTACTAACAATTCTAGTTTAGATTAGAGACTTTCTCATTGGCCCTACAACAAATCCTATTTACATTCGCACTCTTTTACCAACCGTCTGTCTGTTTGTCACAACATGACAGCTCCTTTCATCCACTAAAATTAGCTGCATTGAATTACTCGACGCCAATGTATGTGGTAGCCGCTCTTCATTGTCTGATTATTTGCAAATTGGGTTCTGTATACAAATATAATGGTGCATTAACAAGATAACTTTCCCTATCTCTAGTGTACTGTGTACTACTGGTCTACACAGTAAATTAATACACTTTTAATAGCTTTTGTACAAAGTGTTACTGAAAGCGCATCTCTATTTCAACTGTTTTATGTCGTTATTACTCAAGTCTAGAAGAATGTCGATTAGATATGCACATAAGTCCATAAGTGGCATATAATCTTGAACTTTTCTAATAAATCTGTACAATAAGCATAATATATGAGAAACATCCTTTTGCGTATATATCTATTCAAAAACATTATAAATAAATAAATTCAAAGATAAAGATAGATAAATTGAACATGTCAAAATATAACTCTATACTCATTTATATGCATTGCATTTTGCATATACATATTTACATTTTTGCGCATCCCTACTACATATACAGAAGGAGACTGTTTGACTGAGAGGAAGCTTATTAAGAGTGTAGTCTATAGCACATATGTATATCATTCATTCGCTCTATGCATTCTACATGATGTGTGTGATTGGCGATTGGGCATGAATTTTTCCAACTGGCAATAAATGCTATAACGTTCCATCTTCCACTTCCCTATATTATATGAAGTTGCAATTGTTTTAACTCTATGAAATACTACCGACTGTTATACTTACATATGCTTTGATTGAAGTTTAACCGTGGTACTGAAGTATGTTCTACTATTAAAATGTACTTTAAAGTAGTATGGGTAATTGAATATTAATTTAAGAGTCTACTCCATGATAACAAGTTATTGGTCACGTTATCATAAGAGCTACTTATATTAATAATAACATAATAAACAATCGTATCACGAACCACTCTACGTCCTGACCAATAAGTACAATGTATTTAGTAATCCTTATCCGTGCCATATGTCAGTTAATATTCTAGTCAACCGCATGTACTTTATCTACACAGCATTCCATGTCGGTTTTGATTCCAAGTTACATGTGTGATCACAAATAGGAAAATGGATAGGATCATTAATATTTTTCGAGGAGTATGGAGAGAAAAGTAAAGGTTGAGGAAGGAGAAGGATGGGCTGTAGTAGTAGACAGAGATGGTTACATTATTCTTCTATGGTATACCGGCTTCTGTCGGTTTTTGCAACTAGCTACCATCCTATAATAATATTAGCCCTGCCTATAGAAATGGGCGTAGAAAGTACATATAGCCGGCTATAGTAGTGCACGTAAGTATTTATAGTCTAGGAAGATGCAGAGAATTGGAATTGCGATACAAGTGAAGTCATAGCCGAAAATACGGTGAAGTACTCAGAGATATTGTAAAGAGCAAATAGTTTATCACTGAAGAACTGGTTTATGGGCCGATGAGCTCCGGCAATATAATTCTGCAGTTAAATATTCAGTGTAGGACGCGGTAGTATTAGGTAAGGAGTAAGACTATGGAAATGAAAAATAGAGACTTACCTGAAGATAACGTTGAGAGATGAGAAGAGCGTGTAGCGTAGCAGGCTGCTCGTTGACAACAAGGTCCAGAGTCGACTGACTCTGATGAACCAACTGCGCAACGGTATTCAGAGCATGTTCATACTCCTGCCAGAATCCCAGCTGCTCTTGCACTCGTTTCCGCAAGTCCTATTTTTAATAGAGTACCAAATGTACAGAAAAGAACATTACACAGAGGAACAGACATCCTTATTTCACTTCAGCCCAATAACTGACACATCAGCATTAGAATTCTACTTACAACATCCCTTCCCATTATTAGCACTTCCCGATTCCGCTCTCTCCTTTCCCACTCACTAACTACACTAACCTACAGTTCAATTTACTATTTCATTAACAACTATGTAACAGCCAAATACTACGTAATCGACAAATTCTAACCCTACGTACTAATGTAGTTGAAAATGGTAAGATTTTACATATGAGTCTTCATTATACTTCTTCTACATAATAATAAACAGTACAGTTATAATTCTGTAAATACAGACTTCCCTCCTCGTTAATTATCACATAGAATGATTGTCAGAGTAAACAATAACAATCTGACCATAGCTCGAAGATAAATGTGTAATAATCTCTATGTAAATCAAACGTACCTGAACTCTGGCCGTTAACGTGTGTACAGTGGCCTCCATTTCATGAAGCTCATGTTCCAATTTGACAGTACTCAGCGATAGATGAGATGTAGATGGGAAGCTTGTAAGTACCTGACGCATTTTCTCCAAATCAACATGGTTGTTGCTGATATCGTCGTCTAGAGTCTACATATACAATCCAAACAAACACCATAATAATATACAATCACCATTTTACTTTTAGTAGTCAAACAAAATATGAATGAAATCCGTAGGGAACTAAATTAGCATGATAGAGAAGAGCGACAAAACTTACTTGACAGTTTTGTAGAGCTTGTCTCAAAATGTCCTGAGACAATTCAAAGAAAGATGCCCATTGATCTACACGAGCTCGAAGTGTATCTTGTAATCTCCTTGTCTGTAAACATCAATCCATTTATTATTCATACTCATTTGCAATTCAATGTAAATTATTTATACCAACTGGTGCACAATATTGAAATAAAGAGATAACACTCCATTGGAATCCTCTTATCAGATCAAAGACAAGTTGACAATAGAGCATAAATGAATAAATAACTAAACATCTCCTCTCACCTTTAGAGACATACGGTTGAATGTAGCAAATTTCTCTCGGATAACATGAGCTGACTCAAGCTCTTCAGACACTCTAACATCCAAAGCAGATAGCGTTGTTAAAAGGGAGCCTATTTTTTCAGCATCTTTCGGCTCCAAAGACCCATCTTTTGTAAGCATTGTGTTTAGTTGATGTTTCTTGTTCAGTATTTGGGCTTTCAGTATCTAAAAGAATTTTTGAGCATTTCATTAGTTACAATATGAACCTACTAATAAAAACTTGATAAGCTTTATACTGTGCATAATTCAATGATATCTTGTAGCTACCTGTAATTTTTCTAGGTAATTATACAAGTCATCCTCCGTTTCAACGACGACAATCATATTGGACAAAGCTTCTTCCATGTCGTACAGTTCTTGTCCCATGGAATCTAGCCTAGCTGTTACTGTATCAGGCAAAACCTCTTCTCCTTGATAATTTGCTAACTCCGTCTGAGCCACTGCAAGAGACAAAGATGCCCATCGATCGTCGAAATTCAAAAAGTTATCTCGGATGTAGTTTTCATCAGTGACTGGAAGAAGGCGAAGTGCTTGATCTAAAAGTAAGGAAGCTTCGTTCCTTAATGGCTGTTGGCTCTCAAGCTGAGCTTTCAATTCCTGTGAAATTGATGGAAAAATTATATTAAGGTATATTGCAACTTATGCATCTGTAATAAATAAGAAATTTAATTCGGAATAGTAATAAAAAGAAATGTGGTAACAGTATGTACCCAAAAATCATAAGGGTGACTCTGAGGCTGCAGAGCTATCGAGTCCATTTTTGCTTCTGCCTTCTGCAGCCAAGATTTGAGGCGATGCATGAGTCTCTCGTAATTTGAGTACGCATCCCTAAATCCGATCAAACTTTGCAAAGAAGTTGTGATTCGATTGCTGACAAAGAGAAGTTCTTCTATGAGGGAATCAGAGCGACCTTCCAACTCGGGGCAAGTCACAACTCCTAAAAGACTTTCGCTCACAGTTCGTAACTGCATCAATCGAGCCTGATGAACAATGACGTCAGAGTACAGAGTCTGAAAACAAAAAAAATGTTTATTTCTCCAAAATATCATTTTGAGTATTTTATTAGACAGACATGACATGATTATTAGCTAACCTGATGAAGAGTGCAATATCTTTCACAGTCAACGGAAGCGACGTCATCCAGGCTAGGAATCTTTTTAGAAATACTACTGAGCCAATTGGTTTCTTCTTCGAGCCCTTGTTCTAATCTGACCCAACGGGCAGCAGCAACAGCCATTTGTTGGCGTCTTTTGGCTGCTCTCTCCAGAATAGAGCTGGCCTGCTCATATAGACTTTGGTGTAAATCCTTGATGAGACGAACAACACACAATAAATGAAGATGTTAGACACAGTTAGCCTTCAGACTTTTACATTACATTCATTATAATTATACAGAAATCACAATTCCCGAATTAGCAATGTTAGTTGAACAACCATACATATAAAATCTTATTTGCCTATACCTTGTGGGCTTCACGAGTAGATGCATCAAGATCATACTCCAGTTTCTCCAGAGCTTGCTGACATCTCTTCAGATTTCCAAAGAAATGTCGATGTTTTTGCAGTTCGTCTTGTAAATGCTGAAGATTCCTTACATTTAATTTATCTTCGACCAATGCCTCTGCAACTTCTATCACTTGAGAGAATTCTTGCAGCGTCTGTTCATATTCTTCCGATAGGGAAATGATTTGAATCAGTCGCTCTTTCTCGTTTGTTATTAGACAGTCCGTATTGACGATATGAATATTCAGTTCATTCAGATCTTGAGCTAATTCACAACCTGGATTTTCATTCACAAATTGATAGGCCTTCGCAGCAGTAACTTCCAGCACAGGCTTCAAATGATGGAAATGTTCTTCGAGATGATCCACGTTTTGTAACTGTTCATTTGGAGAAAGACTGGAATTGCAAGCATTCATTTCGATTTCTTTCTCGAGGCTGTTGAGATTTTCTTTAGCCACGCCTAATTCTCCGAGAAGATCTGTCAGTTGATTACTGGAAAGTTCGAGAGCTTCCAAATTGTCACTCAGCACTTTATTGATCATAATTGCTTGAGAAGTAGAGCCTTCTACAACATCCTTGAGTGACTTTCGGATCTGAGCATCTCCCAAATCCGGGCGATCAGCGATCGAACTAAGTTCATGCAATTGATGTGTCAGTGATGAAACGGTTCTTTGAAGCTCTTCGTTTTCAGCTGCTTTTTCCGCAACTGGCATCGCTGAATTCTGTATCCGGGTAATACGATACTGAATAGTTTCTAGTGTGATGTAAATAGTCTCAATAATCACAGTCAGTTCTTCAATGATGATTGTCAGCTCTCTTCTGTCAACAGCACTTCGAAGATTACTCATATTCTGATCAAGTTGATTCTCAATCTTGGTTAAATCCTGTTCATTTTCCAAGATGGCAATAGAAGCTTGGGATCCTTTCGGTTTCTTCAACGTCTTCCCTAATTCCTTTTGAATTTTAGATAATTTCTCACCCAATTCCAATTCTTCTTTAGTTGGTCCTTTTTCAACGACTGTTACAGGTTTATCTTTTTCCTTTCCTTCGGCAAACGTGACTTTACGTTTACTCTTTCCAAGACGATACGTTTTGGAAGGTTTTTCTTCAGGCTCTTCTACTGCAGGCTTTGCAGGAATTTCTTCAATTTCAGTTTGTTTTGAGGGGACAATTTCAGTTTCCATTCCACCGCTACCAAATACGGGAACCGATTGGGTTTCCTTCCAGCCAGTATCAGGTGGTCTGTCCTTATCAGGTGGAATTGCTACTTCTAAGCCAGGAACGCCCATTCCTCTGTATTCTTCAACAGATATGGATCCTATTTCTATTTTCTCTGGATATACAATCTCGGCTGTGCTGCTTGCATATGTTTTTGTCTCTGCCGCAGGTTTTGCAGTTGAGTGTTCTACAGGAACGACAGTTATATTTGAGTCATCGGATACAGAAGACACATTTTCTGTTTGAATATCTGAAGAAGTCAACAAAACAGATTCAGTTGGTCCAAGGGTGATGGAAATTCCTTCTTTCACACCTACCAGTGCAGATGTTAACGATGGTCGCCTGATTTCTTTGTCGGGAATAGGTGACATTATGGGACTTGAGATTTTTGTTAGATAGTGTATTTGTGAGTCTGCAGTTGGCTGCTCAACGCTTACAGTAATTGGCTGCAGTTTCGCTTCTGACTCTGTGATTTTATATGAGGATTCTGATGGGAAAGATATCGTCGTTGTCGGCGTTATTATTCTGTCGGAAAATACAGGAAGTACTGTAGGAACCATCTCTGTAGAAGCCTCTTCAATATGCTCCTCAGTCATTCTACTTGTAATCTCTGTAGTCCTTTCATCGATGATCTTTTCTGCTCCTCTAGCTGGCTCTGGCTCAACTCCATCAGATGGAGAGATTTCTGTGGACGGAGACTTCTCTTTTTTCGATGGGACTCTATTTTTAATGTCGTCACTTGTTTCTTGTTCTACAACCGAGTCAGTCGGTTTAATTTCTATTGATGTCACTGATTTTGTTTCTTCTGATGTATCCGATGGTTTTACATCATCAGAAATCTCTTTGCTTAACTCAATTTGAGAACTCTTCCCTTTTTTACCTTTCTTCCTGTCACTCTTTTTAGATTTTTTGCTACTTTCGGCTGAGACTTGTTCAGGCTTCTCTGTCAACGGTTCGGATGACATTTCCGTTTTCTGCAAGATCTCTTCCTCAACATCCCTCGTAGATACTTGAGATACGATTTCAGGTCTGATTTCCTCTTTGATCTGCCGTGAAGCAATTTCGGTGGAAACTTGTTCCATTTCTTCTGATGGTTTTGAAATAGATATGGCTTTTTGGATTTCCACTGTATCTTTTTCCAGTGTGTCCTTAGGTTCCTGTGGTTGCGAATCTGGTTGTTCTATAAATGGAATACTTTCATTGTCTCCAGTCTGTACAATTCTTTGTACAATAGTTTCAGTTGTCACAGTGGTAATGGAAGTCGGCTCGGTTGGTTCTCTCAAATCAGCGCTTAAATCTGTACAAAATTAATTATTTATGTTAGGGTATAAAGCATCTTTCAACATTAAAAATATGTAATGCGTTTTAAGTTCAAAAGTACTTATACCTTTTTGTTCAGTTTCAGGCGCGATATCTTCTGATTTAAATTCTACTTTAGAGGGAACGACAATGGTTTCTTCTACTTCTGATGAAATAGCGGGGGACGGCGCTTGTTTCTTCTTTCGTCTTTTACCCTTGTCTTTTTGAGTCTTCTCAGGTAGATCCGAATCGGAAGGAGATTTCTCCACTTTGAAGGAAGTACTTTCTTCAGTAACTTCAATTTCACCAACAGATTGAACAATTTGGTCCGTAACATCCGTTTCGATGCTTTCTAAATTCTCTACAGCAGGCAGATCGGCGATGATTTGCTCCGAGCTTGGTGCATTGCCCGGCGCTTCGAGTGTACTCTTTTCGGTTTCTTCCCTGTGAGGTGACTCTGCATCTAATTTTTGATCTCCAGATAACTTTTTATCCAGATCGGTGCCTTCTTCCATCGTTTTACTTTCAGCATCAATGTCTACTTCCAATTTTTTCGGTTCCATCTCTTCTGCCTCTGCAGCTATCTCTCCACTTCCACGCTTTGACTTTTTCCCTTTCTTCCTGTCACTCTTTTTAGATTTCTTGCTAGCTTCCGGTAGCACTGGTACACGTTGTTCTGTCTGTTTGAATACATCCTTAGCAGCCGACGTATCATCTTGTTGTTCTAATTCTGAACTTTGAGACAATTTTCTTTCAGTACTTTTTAGAGTAAGTTCTTCAGACGAGACCTCCTGTATGTCAGTACTGTGTTCAGTGACTTCGACAGGAGTTGCTTGAGTTGCTTCTGATGTTACGGTAGTTTGTCCAGTAATTTCTACAGGAGTTGGCTCCGATGTTTCAGCAATTTCTACAGGAGTTGCCTCAGATGCTACGGTAGTGTGTTCGGTAACTTCTGCAGGGGTTGACTCCGATGTTTCAATGGTTTGTTGTGTAGCCTTGATAGTAGTGGGCTTAGATGTTTTAGTTGTTTTGATACCTTGGCTTTCTTGATCGTCAGTCTTAGTTGTTGGGACTTCATCGTCTTTTGGAGTTACTTCGGGAATTTCGTCAGTAGCCACCAAAATTTTCTCTACTGTTTCTAATTCAGCCTCTTGTGACAGTTGGACGGCTTCATCAGTCTTTCGGACTTGTTCCGAAAATTCTGCAGGAGTTTCCAAGGTGGTTACCATCGTTTGTTCGGTAATTTTTGCCAGGATTACGGTAGCGCTTGGATCTACTACCTCCTCCGGTACAGTGCTGTCCGTTTCAGTCACTTCTGTTTCCACTTCGGGTACTTCTACGGGAATATCACCCTTCTTTCCTTTTTTGCCTTTCTTTCTTTCACTCTTCTTGTTTTTCTTGCTTGTCTCTGGTTGCACTTTTGTAGATTCTTTGGTAACCGGCATTTTACTCTTTGACTCTTCGTCCTTTTCGACTTCCGGACTCTGTAATTCTGTTGTGCTGACTTCTACCTCTTGGGAAACACCCTGTGGAATCTCTGGCACTAACTCTGGTTCCGGTTCTTGTAACACTGTTTTAACAGCTTCATGAGTCACATCGGCCGATTCAAGAGGAATATTTGTGTCCGTGTGTTGTTCTACAATTTCCGACGGAGTAACAACTGTAGAAGTCGTCACCTCCAAAGTAGTGATATCAACTTCAACGTTTTCAAATTGTTTACTATGAAGCATATCTCCAATTTCCTCGCCCTTTGTAACGGCGCCAGAGAGGTCTTTATCAGCAGGCTTCTCTATTTCTTTTACTTCGGTCATTTCTGAAGGTGCAGCAACGGAAGTAGTCTCGGCTTTCACCTTTTGTGATTTCTTCTTCTTACTCAATTTTGTCGGAACCTCTTCGGATTTTTTAGGTGCTTCAACTACATCAGTTTTCGAAGGAAATTCTTTCTTCTCCATTTTTTCTGAAGAAATCGACTGGGGGACATTATCTTTGGAGGCCTTTACATCGGTATCAACATTTTCTGATTCCTTTCCATGAGGTATCACTGCAACTGTTGAGATTTCAATAGTTTCGACAATTTTCGACTCTAAGGTAGTTGCAGGGACTGTTTCCTCTGCGAGGTCTTGCTTTTCAAGAATTTTCGTTGTGTCCTTGTCTTGGGACAACATCTTTTTACGTGTAGTAACTTCAGTTTCCAGCGTTTCTGTTTGTTCTTGGAGAGGTAGTTTAGTAACAATTTCTTCTGTTATTTCAACCTTTTCTGATTCTTCTTGAGCAGGAGATTTAGCCACTATTTCTTCAGTAGTTTCACGCTTTTCTAGTTTTTCTTCAGTTGGCATTTTAATAATAATTTCCTCTGCAGTTTCAACATTTTCTAATTGTTCTTGGACAGGAAGCTTAATGATTATTTCTTCTGTTGTTTCACTCGTTTCTAGTTTTTCTTCAATTGGCAGTTTGGTGACAATTTCCGCAGTCGTTTCAACCTTTTCTAGTTTTTCGTCAGGTTTCAATTCCTTGAGGATTTCCTCGGTTGTTGCCACCTTTTCTTGAGAATGCAATGTAGCGACAAGATCTTTCGTTGTTTCTATGTTGTCTTGGAGAGGTACAACTCCATCAGTTTCAACATTTTCTTCTGCTGCTAATTTCGTGACGACGTCCACAGTTGCCTCAAACTTTTCTACTTCTTTGGAAGGCAATTTCGCCACAACTTCTTCCGTTCTTTCAACCTTGTCTAGGTTCTCAACTTGAGGTATCGTGACAAGTTTTTCAGGCGGTTCTTGTACGCTTCTGAAATCTGTAACAATTTGAACACTGGATTGAACCACTTCAGCAGGGGTACCAGAATGAGAAGGTAATTCTTCGGAATCGAGTTGGTCGACATTAGATGACTTTCTTACAAATGTTTCAGTTGACACAATCATTTGTATTGTTTTTTCAGGGAATCTTGTCTCAATTGTTTCAATATTTTCTACTTTCGCCTCAGGTAATTTCTCTTGAGCCAATTTCATTTTGATTGCTTCCTTTGCTTCCTCCTCAAGTTCCCACATTTCCAAATCCCGCGCCTGCTGCATCTCCTTCTCAATCCTCAAATTTTCTTCCATTTTTCGTTTCTTTTCCTTCTCGTTCTCTAACATTATTTTATTTTCTTCCTCAAGACTTTCTTTAGTGGTTGTTGATGTTGCTGGGATAGTAATAGTAGTCGTTTCAATCTTTTGTGTTATTTCTTCTGGCAATTTCGTCTCCATTGTTTCAGTTGTTAGAATCTTTACGACTTCATCAGTTGTGTCAACCCTTTCTACTTTCTCTTGAGGCAATTTCATTACGATAGTTTCAGTTGTTACAGTCTTTTCAACTTTCTCTTCCGGCAATATCTTCTCAATTGTTTCAGTTATTACATTCTTTTCTGTTCCTTCTTCAGGCAATTTGGTCTCAATTGTTTTAACCTTTACTACTTTCTCCTGACTTAATTCCGTATCAACGTCTTCAGCGATGGCAGTCTTTTTTATTTTCTGTTGAGGCAATATAGTCTCGATTTTTTCAATTGTCACAATCTTTTCTACTTTCTCTTGAGGCAATTTTGTATCAACTTCTTCAGTGGTGTATAAAACCTCTGCTGTAGAAGTAGAGGGCACTACTTTTTCCTCTGCCCCTGATTTCTTTGATTCAATTGTTTCAGGTGAACCTTCAATCCCCTTTTCCTCCTCAAGTCGTAATTTCTCTTTAGCCTCCGCCTCTAATTTTTTCTCCTCCTCAAGTTCCAGCATTTCCAAATCCCGCGCTTGCTGCATCTCCTTCTCAATCCTCAAATTTTCTTCCATTTTTCGTTTCTTTTCCTTCTCGTCCTCCAACATTATTTTCTCTTCTACTTTCTCTTGCGGCAATTTCGTCACAACTGTTTCAGTTGTTGCAATTGTTTCAACTTTCTCTTGAGGCAATTTTGTATGAACTTCTTCAGCGGTGTCAATCTTTTCTACTTTCTCCTGGGGCAATTTCGTCACAATTGTTTCAGTTGTTACAGTCTTTTCTGTTCTTACTTCGGGCAATTTTGTCTCGATTGTTTCAGTTGTTACAATCTTTTCTACTTGCTCTTCAGGCAATTTCGTTACTACTTCTTCGGTGGTCGTAAGCTTTTCGATTTTCTCCGTAGGCAATACTTCCTCCGCGGTATCAATCTTTCCGACTTTCTCTTCAGGCAATAATGTTTCAACGGTGTCAATCTCCTTTTCTTGAGGCAATTTGGTCACAATTGTTTCAGTTGTTTCAATCTTTATTACTTTCTCTTGAGGCAATTTTGTATCAACTTCCTCAGTGATGTCACTCGTTTTTGATTTCTCTTTGGGAAATTTCGTGATAATTGTTTTGGTTGTTACGATCTTTTCTGTTCTTTCCTCAGGCAATATCTTCTCAATTGTTTCAGCTGTTACAATCTGCTCTGGTCTTTCTTCGGGCAATTGCGTCTCTATTGTTTCAGTTATTTCAATCTTTTCTGCTTTCTCCTCGGGTAACTTCGTCTCAACGTTGTCGGTGGGGATTTCAACCTTTTCTATCGTCTGTTCAATAGGCAATTTCCCAACTGTTTCTTCAGTTGTTTCAATGATGTCGATCACATCTGTTGTGCAAGGAATTACAACAACTTCGCTATGCGCAGTTTGTTCAGAAGGTGTTGTTGTAGTTGTTAGTGTCTCTTGAGAATCGTCAGTAACAGGTAGTTGTTTGTCACCACTATACTTGGTGATTACTTGAACGCTGGATTTAACCTTCGATTTTTTGTCTTTTTGTGGGGGTAAAGTTTCGTGACTCTCCTGAATATCTGCGGATCCAAAATGGAATGAAGGTGCTCTCTCGTCTACAGTTTCTGTCTGAACCCTCTGATCTCCCTCAGAAGTATCAAAAATTTCCTCCTGCGGTTGCACCAGATGTGACTCAACAGTTTCAGTCCATGTTTGGGTAATATGAGGATCTGTACTTTTTATTTTTGCTACATCCACCAATTCTTCAGTAGTCTCAACGACGGTGGGGCTTTCTCGGATATTCGAAGGCGATTTTCGTTTCTTCTTATCCTTCTTCATTTTCTTATCTTGAGAGACTCCCGGGATGATTTCAGTCTCTTTTTCAGTAGTTTCACTTGTCAACTTTTCCTTTGCCTCCTCCTCAAGTCGTAACTTTTCCTTGGCTTCCTCCTCAAGTTCCCACATTTCCAAATCCCGCGCTTGCTGCATCTCCTTCTCAATCCTCAAATTTTCTTCCATTTTTCGTTTCTTTTCCTTCTCGTTCTCCAACATTATTTTCATTTCTTCCTCAAGACTTTCTTCAGTAGTTGTTGATATTGGTGACATAGTAATAGTCGTTTTCTGTTCCTCAGTTTGCGGTTTGACTTGCTCACTCTCCAGTGGCAGAGATGTAATATCTGTTAATTGGCTAATCATTTTGTGAACAACAGTAGTGGAAGGCAATTCCTCTTTGGAAGGATCAACTGTGTCACTGACTATTTGGAGTTGTTCGGCGACAGAAGTATCTACAAATGGCTTGTCAGTTTCAGTAGCTTCTTTTAATACTGAAATATGTTTTTCTTGATCATCAGTGGGTGCAATAATGACTTCATGATTTTCCTCGGAGGTGGCAGGGGCACCGGATAATTTATTTGTCAATGAGTCATCTTTCTCAACTGTCTCAGGAGTTCTTTGGGGCAATTCTGCTGCAGTTTTGTCTTTCTTGCGATTCTTTTTACTGCGACTCTTTTTATCCTTACCAGAAGGCTTTTCATCTTTTTCCCCAGCTATCGAAAAATCAGTAACTTCTTTAGTGATTTCGGTTGTGGAAGTAGAGGGCAATACTTTTTCCTCTGTCTCTGATTTCCTTGATTCAATTGTTTCAGGTGACGATTCAATCTCCCTTTCCTCCTCAAGACGTAATTTCTCTTTAGCCTCCTCCTCAAGTTCCCACATTTCCAAATCCCGCGCTTGCTGCATCTCTTTCTCAATCCTCAAATTTTCTTCAATTTTTCGTTTCT
>JABASI010001444.1:0-25006 GCA_019776505.1 Tomocerus nigrus
GCCCTTCACATTGCCTAGATAAATATGGGTAGAATTCGGTTATGTCAACCTCATGAGTCAACGTTACGCCTTTCGCCAGGAAACAGGAATTTCCCAAGTGCCAGCCCCCCCTTAAGCTAAATCTGAAACACATCCAATATTTATATTCGATGAAATTTTTATTCATGTTCCAATGTTCTGCAGATTATGAAAAGCGATTTTAGTTCCTTTATAGTCAACAACAACATTCAAAAATAAAAATTCACACCTGATATTATTATTTTAGAAATTCCAAGAGGAAAATGATTTAAATGTTTCAGTGTCAACATTTAGATGAGTAATGATTGCTCCTCCTCACATCTTACCTTATAATAAATGATTAGATTATAGGTAGTTAATGTCTTAGAGGTCTTAGTCGTGTCAAATCAAAGATCGTAAATGAAAATTGTTCACAGTAGAAGATCATATTATTATTTAATGGAAGCCATTAGTAGTGCAATGTTGCATTTGCCATGAATTGCTACCTTTACAGAGGAAACCGTAATAAATTGCATTACGAGTTTGTTGTTACAACATCTCTGTAGTGTAGAACAACAAGCTATAGGTAGATAGTAATACAGATACATCATTCATGATGAGATTTTATTACATAGAGAGAGAGAGGGCTTCTATTGAAGAGTTGCAGTCACATAAAACAATGTAAAGCCAAGTGAAGCCAATTGGGCTCTTACGGTAATGTGACTGTTTGAATAATTACCTTACTCCAAATTATTACAATAGACATTACTCATCTAAAAGAGTCCATCGATGAATTATTATCATTAATTCTTTGATATGACTCTTATTAGAAGAGGAGGAAGGCAGGGGGTTGAATAATCCATTAGATTTTCCATTGACTTGATTTGGCTGTATGTGCAAGGTTCGATTCCATTTCGATCCACTTTAACTAGAGCAAGACAAAATTTTAATAATATATGTGTCATCCAAAGAAGCTTGCTTTCAAAAGATGAAATCGATTGCTCCTAATAGGTCTACGCTACATACATATATGTGATCATTATTATGTAGACCTACGTGTATTTTTACGATAACAATACTCTGTGCACTTTAGGCAGGCGAAATCGTGGAACTACTACTGCTTGGTGGTCCTTTTTCTCTCTCGAAGCAATAAGATATTATCAAAAAATGAGTTAGATTATCTAAGAGTGATGGTGAAACTCATTGGCAAATATTAGCGTGAGTTTTTAGTATGGGTATTATATAATTATTAGCTATCGATTAACCATATTAGCCAAGGGGAAGCAAAAAGAAGAGATTCTTCCTAACCACGTACGTACGTACTTACTACAATGTTTACTGTTAGGTCACCAGTCAGTAGCTTCACAGAGTACAAGAAAGGTGAGAGGAAAATGTGAGTTAATAGGAAATGAAGAAGGATTTTAGATTCGACAGAGCAGAAGCCTGAAGGTAATGCTGAACCAAATTCCCCTTGAGCAATATCAAGTTTTCACTTTTCAATAATCGTTTGCCTAAGTGCTTCGGAGAATAGCCTAATGCCTATGTATGCGTCTATACGTTACTTACATACATTAGTAAATAAGAAATTCGCAAGGATATCATTTTTCTTCAATTGATAATCTCTGACTCGCTAACCTAGCATTTTAGAACCAAAGTTTGGAATAATCCTCTCAAGATCGTGTCTCATATTTCTCTCATTACCTATTCTACAAATTAAATAGTTTTTTTTTCGTAAGAAAAGAATATTTGTTTTCAGATGGAAGAATGTTCAGCTACTAGTAAATAACTAGGGCAAAGTCAAGTCAGGACCAAGCAATAAACCAATTCAATTCTACTTACTTATGTATCTACGTATATTATTAACAAACTAGTCACAATCACATCTTCAAAATATTAAGTGACTAGTAGCATGTGATTAGCATAATTCTACCACACCATAATCCATATGAAATCTTTAGAAAACTACTTCAAGAAAAACATAACGTATCTTCATCGCATTTTCATATGTTACAGGTCGTAGCTCTACTTTATCTATCATAAAATTACAATTCCAAAGGTTTTCGTGGATAAAAGTTTTTAAGAAATCATTTGTTGAATCAATTGTAAATAAAAATTACTAGAAATGAGCCATCTCACAAATTCTGTAAAGTATTTTAAAAAAAGGTATAATTTGGCATATAGGTGTAACAGGAGCATGCTTATTAAATGAAAGGCCCATTTTTTCAAAATGATAAATATTTTGAATAATACATCGCTATACATTAAATATCCAATATTTATATACTGTTACAAATTCCATGCAGGTCAAACTAAAGCATCTTTCCTTGAATTTGTTAGTAAATCATAGTAAACTGTCTTATTGTAAAAGTAAATGGATAAAATCCCATCATTGATGACAAAGTGGAATAAGTAGCGGATATCAATTTGTTATGATTTATTTTTTGGTTGCATTGTGATAATTTCAAAATGCAGTTACTAGAAAGTGCTGATAAAAGTGATGTATCGTAAAAAGGTGAATATATTGAGGGATATCATGAATATTGATAAGTTTAGTAGGTAAGAAAACATATGTTGGCAACTGTGTGAACATGAATTTGCGAAGAGTTGGATTTGCATATTTTATTGTGACGTATAGAATAAGTTAGACATCTCGGTGTCCATTGCCAAAAGTAAGTAGTGGTAGTATACGGTGTATAAATGTCAGTTGTTGTGTGATCTGAATGGAGGGATAGTTGTAATAAGGAGTCAATGGAAGTTATCGAGAAATGATTTGCTGGGGTGATTACGATTATGGCAATAAGACATTATTATGATTTGGTGAGTGTGAGTGAATCGTAATAAGTTGGCTGCCTCCGTGTGTGTGCAGGGTTCATTGGTATTTGTAAATGCAAACGCCCAATAAAATGTCATCTAAATAAAACGGCGATAGTTGGATGAGTTTGAGAGGGTTTGGGAGCGGACCCTGTAGTAACTGTCACTTGGATCAAAACGTTGAAAGATGTCGAATAGGCGAAGGACGAGTAGTAGATATTGTGTTTGGTAGTGAGAGAGAAGGCAGGGAAAGTGAGACACAGACAGACGATGCGATCTAATCAACGGACTTTGACTTAGATTATTGAATTCGTTTGCAATGGATGTGCCTCTACACGTTCGACGGCTGTGGAAGAGCCTAATAAATAAATTTATTGTCTATGAATGCATATTGGATTATATTTAAAAGGATGTTCATGAGATAAAAGGTAGCGGGGCGAGGTGAGTGAGGACGACGAAAACAAGCGAAACTGTTTCACATCCAGTTCCCCCACCACAACAACACAACTCAACTCCATAGATAACCAAATGCAAAACCAATCATTCTATTAACATCATATATTATTATTATTGAGCATAGGAGAGAATTATACTCTTTGCTTTACTTAACTCATTCATGTCTACACAAACTAAATTCTTGTTGCTTCTATTCTAACGGTACACTTTTCGCAACCTTCTTCAAATCCACTGTTTTTTTTACACAATAGAAGATAGAAGAAAGAACCTCTGTTGTAATAAGTACATGAATATATATGAATACACAGCCATAGTATATTATAGACACAGACATAACACGTCTCTCTAAAAACCAAACCATCATCCATGAATAATGATGAAGAAAAAAAAATTATCTCGTCTAGTATAACTTGCTGGACTGTCTTCATAGAATCTTTAATATGGCAATGTACATCACTTAAGACATGAAGAGACTCTTAATAATAATATAGTTACAATGTAGTAGTAGTAGTAGTGGTAGTAGTAATAAATGTATAGTATTGAAGGGATATAAATTGATAATTGATATACCAGTTTATAATAAGTTCAGTGTTGGTCTTCTGCTGAAGTTTGATACGAGGGCGTGGCTCTTTTGTTCTGTGTACAGCTACTACTGCATATGTATGTATGTTTGGAATAAAATAGAATATATAAAAGGAAGGAGTTGTATGTATGGAAAAGGAGTTTGTGATAAGATACGATGATTTTAATGGGGATGCTATATTTCATTATTAAGGAGCAAAGGGAGTGCGAAAAAGAGAGAGAGAAGATTCGAAGTTTGCTAAAGTGAGCGCCTCCTCCTCGGCGATCAAGGACTTTCACTCTCTTATGAGAAACGACTGCATTCTTTCAAGATGTGAGCGAAGAAGAAGAGTTCCGCATGATTTGCTCATTTGCGCATCTAATTCAGCAGGGGAGCTAATGGGAAGCAAACGAAAGCAAGATGAAGAGAAAAAATCCGACAATTGAGTGAGTTGACGGCGGCGGTCAAGAAAATCTTCCATTTATTCTTTTCATCATCATCCTCTTGATTCTCTATATACATTGTTATCAACATCAACCTATTCACCATCAACCATTGCACTAGATAACTACGAACGAATACGAAACTCTTTGTGGTTTGTCTCTGACAATATTAAATGTACGTGTTTTTCTTTTGTTGTTTTTATTCTGTAGAAAAAAGACTTCTCATTTGGTCAACTTGATTTCACACATATAAACTCTCCTCTCTGCATGTATATCAAGGTAACAATGCTAGTGAGCTAGCACATAGCTACAAAGGGATGGGCAACTGATCTATCTGTGTGAAGTACCTAAAGAACAACATACTATACTACTATACAGCATCAGAGACCTATAACATGTTCATGTGTGCAGCTAGACAATCTATTATAGTCAAAATGTTGTTTTGTTACATATACATGCTAATGAAGCAATAAGATGAAATAGGATGCTACGAGATGAGATAGTAGATGAGATGATGCTATAGATTAAAGGCTGTTCTCTTCTCATCGGCTTTTGCATACCTGCCAAGGTAGTTATCCTCTGGTGCCCTACTTATTGCCCTTCCGACTCACACACTCACTGGACACTATTATCCCAATTTGCATACACTTTTTATTCAAGTCTCCTTGCTTCTTGGCTCCAAACAAAACACAACCACCAACCACCACCTGTAAGTGTAACTAGTAGTAGTCACTTTATAATCATCAGCAGACCTATGTCTCTTCGAGAAATTTCTCCGCATTACGATTTATGATCACACACATTATGCATAAGCTATTCGACAAATATTTTAATAGCTAATCCCACTGCCCACCTAGCCAAATACAATGTACCAATTAAAAACTTTTTATACAACGACCTTAATTACTATTCTGCATACATTACGCAATCGAATGACAATGGTCAACTATCTTCTTAACTAGAATATTTTTTATCTATCCAGAAGTTCTACTGTTACCTTCACTCTACTTGAATTTTTATCATGTCTACCGAAAATCCCAAAGGCCCAAATCACTAAATAAAGTTTTGGTAACAATCAGCATTTTCTTACCAGATCTACATCAGTTTATATTTTATAAATAAATAGTAATTTGGCATTTGTTATTCGGCGGTCATTAGATTAACCACGAATGCATTAAAAAGTACTGCCACCAGGACGATTTTTTAGGGTAGGTAGCCAAACTAGAAGTAGATCAGTTTTTGAGACTAAATATGTCCAGGTATTCAAAATCACGTACCCATACAACAAGTTATTGTTTTGTTCCAATGAAGGCAGAATTCGTAAGGCAATAATAAGGGACACACTAAATATTTTGTCTAATAAATATTCACCCTTATAATGATTATACCTTTCCTTTGCCACCGTAAACTTTCAGATCTTCATACCCATAAAGCATTTGAAACTGGGGGATATTAAAGGGGATGGAAAATAGTTAATATCCTTATAATATCTAGTAATAATATGCTTTCAAATAAGAATATCATTTCTAAGCTAAGAGTAACTCTCAGGAGATATATAGGTTGTTAAAAATTGTCGATAAGAAGCTGTCTACTTATTTTGATAAGTAAGCTTAAGTAAGCACAAACCATTAAATATTATAATGGCACATTTATGACCATCACAATTATTTTATTACCCTCATTATTTCATGGGATCACACCTTCAATTCTGAAATGGTTAGTGCAATGCAGAGGCAGGCTGCTACTCCAAGCTCTGAGCTTTAATTTTAAGTAGCATTAGGCATTACACAAAGCAAATACCTACATATTACATACAGCAAGTAAAGTAGTATGTTAGGTACGTGTTGGGTAGTCTTCTATTTGCTTCTGCCAAGTGCCAATAACGAGACAGTAGATGCTTGGTTTTCTAAAAGCAATCACCGTAAAAACCGAATTACGTTACTATCAGGTGCACCGTGCACCTAACCATACTCCTATACAAAACCACCAGGGAATAACCGCATGCTCTTCCTCGGAATTGCATTTTTATTGATAAACCGACTGAATTCTTCATAATCAACGTATAATCAACTGCAAAAACATAATAGATGCCTGCAACGCAACATGAAATCATCTATAATTGTGGTAGTGTCGATTTGTTCCAATTCCTTTTTAATTATTCAAGAGCTTTAAAATATAAAATATACCTTGATTGTTATTATGATGCTCTAGTTATTTACATCTTCTCTACTTATTGTTTTATTTTTTCTAGATTATGTTGTACCAATTGAGTGTTCTCTTCAGCAAACTGGCAATTCGTCAGCTATGTCGGCGTTTAAAGAGATCCCTAGTTAATATGATAAAATTAATGCGTTTTTAAGACGCAATATTTCACGGGGGAATTTTTATGTCATGAAAAAATTGTGTTTCATTATTCTTGAACAGATTATCATTATTGTTTTGGGCAATTGGAATTATTTTCGTGACAAGCTATTGCAATGCGCATTTCAGAAAAGCAAACATTTGTATTATAGGTAAAAAGGGGCAGGGGCAGGAAATCTTAGATAATATTTCTGACAATATGAAATGAAGCAAATAAAAAGGTATTTTGTGCAGTGAAGTTACATTGAAGATAATATAGAATGCATTTATTTTTATGAGTATGACTTTGATTGTAGGTTGGAGATGGAATTGGATGATGGGCCACGCCCTGCAGCCTCCTTATGCACTTGGCTCCTTTTTATGTCTGTTTCATTGAGAAGCTGGATGTGTAATTTGCATTGCATTTATGCATTGTACAGTATAAATATGTATATAAAGTACCTTATTTACTGTAGTCGAATAACAATTGGCAAACGGAGGAACGAACGCTTACTTAATACTTACATCTTTGATTCACAACTCAAGTACGTTTTGTTTTTGCATTTTATTTATTTATGTCTGAGCAAGTAGATAAGTTTACGCAACGTTTTTTATTGAGATTCCTGAGTAGCTGTTGTTTTGCATGTACACAGGATAGCCAATTATTTATGTTAGGTACAGAGAAGATATGAAATGATTTGATTTGACATGGCTTGACATGACATGACATGGCAGCCCTTCACTTGATTCTCTATTTATTGCAGTAGATGTGTATGTTCTTGTGTCTATGTGTGTAATAATGATTTATTCAGGTCTTCCTGACTTAATTGCATCCATGTAAATGCGCTTCTATTTTTTTTTTGAGTTATTGCTTCTGTCTGCAAGTTACGAATAGCATAAGCAAATCCTTTAAGGAAGCTTTCCTGTTTTGCTACTACCAACCTATATCCTTTATCTTTAATAAAAAGTCAGTAGCAAGCAGCGGCTATGAAGAAAGTACAAACATATTTATCATACATAGAAAACACACCTGTTAATTCCGATTAGAAGAATTCAGAAGCGTTGCCCATTAAATTCAGTTGAGCGTATGCAGGAGATAATTGAAAGAGATTTTTATTCAGCTTTTAATGGATCATTTGATGAGTTTTACATGTGACATGCTATGAGTCCATCTTTTCATTTCATTTAAAAGTAGTTTCATTGTAGTACACGCAACTCAACAGAGAATCTAATTTTCAACGACAACATTTTCCCTATGATAATGGTGAGGACACGCTAATTATTTTCATATTCTAAGAATCTATGTGCATTAGGAATTACTACACTAAATTACAGATGCTATAAATAACATTAGCTTTACTTCCGTCAAGTCGTGTCCGTGTCTCTATTTTAATTTGGGAATTAGTCAGATCACTAACAATTATCTTTATAGTGTCAGTATACAATTTGCGTTTCCATTTCATCAACACTGGTTAGTTGTAACTGATTTTATTTGGAGATGTAAATGAGATAGCGTGTCCAATCGTCCAATGAAGTGAGATAATTACGTTCTCTCGATTTGTTTCCAAATGGGAGAAATCTCCACTAGTTATATGTAAATTGCATTTAATAGTAAGAAAGAAACTCGATTTAAATCCTTTGCCTGTCTATACCTTCATTATTATTACATAATTTAAAACACTCTTCTCCGTACATTTTCATTCCCTGTAGATGATCAAGGAGAAATCTTAGATTTTATACAAGGATTCTAACTACACATACTATTTTAAAGGAAATCCTTATTGATAAGAAAAAATAAGAGATAAAAAAGGATTGCCCAGTGTGTTGCATTATGTATGGTGTCTTGCGTCTTGCGTTTTGCCTGCCTATGTTAAATTATAAGAATATCGGTCAATTCCCTTTGACGATGCAAATTTACTAATAAAATAGAAACGAGCAGAAGTTAGACTTGTATTTATGTGGCATCCCCGGTGTTTCATAGCTTCATAGATATAGAATTTGAACGTAGGCTAGAAACTATAGTCACACCACACGAAACTCAACTTCTTGTTTGGTCTTTTGCTCTGTAGACACTTTTATATGGTAATGTTATGAGAAAATGTGCATCTGCTCATCTGGTCACTACCTATATAGTAGAAAACTGTACTTGATCATTTAATACTTATTACGAATGTAAAACAGGTAGCATGAACTGTTTTCTTATGGCAAGTGTGATTTACTATTAAATGATTGCAATAGCAGCAGTAGCTATAATATAAGCAATAACTAATATGCGATCTTCTCTTTTATCCAATTCAAATTCACATTCCGTCCGTTGCTACAAATTTCATTTTCAAACTTTTAGCTCCATGAATCATTCCCGTCGCATCACATTCTTTTCTATCAGATTAGTTTATTGACTTGTTGAATGTTGTGTAGGCCTGGTTTGATCTAGTTTATTATTTTCTTTGGGAGTATGTAACTATGTTCTTGTACATATCTGCAATCTATGGATTTGTAGATGTACATTATAGATAGACAACGTCACTAACTAAACCTAAAGTAGATGAGTAAAAGTTATCATTAGAAAATGTACTCTCTTAGTTTGTACATGGACAATATAGAGCACATAAATTATTTGGCCTAAGAAGCAGACGCATACAATACACAGTGATCTAGTACTCCTGTAATGAAATCTAAAGTGTAAAACTAAATAGATAGGTATCTATAGGCTAGACTATAATGATATAGAATATTAGAAGAGGCGATGTACGTATATGTAAGTTGAGTGTGTTCATAAAACGGCAAACTGTGGTGCAAGAACAAGAAAAATGGAGATGATGATTTACGTTCTTTAAATGCCATAGATCACAAAATGACAATACAATGGAGCATTACTGTTTGCAGAAAATGTTTGTGCTTGTGCAGAACGGACTTGGTGTCTATGATATTATTTACTCTGGCTGTAGTAAATGCCACGTACGTAAGCTCCTGTAATTATCTAGCTAATTCGTTTGTTTACCCATAGTGAAGATAAAAGATAAAGAATAATGAGCATTGCTATTACTCCTTGGTTGTAATAGAGAGTTTTTAACTTTATTGACAACTAATTCTGCACATACTAATAGTAGCATATTACTATGCAACTGTAGTGCATTATGTATCTTCATGTTCAGAGCACTGAAAAGACAGGGAGAGCACACGGTCGAACGGAACTGTAAATTGAATTGGAATCGAATGCAATAAATCGTTGAGCCATCATTATATAGAGAACAAGATCAAAGGCTCAGATACGCTATCATGAACAAAGCAAAGAGATCCAAAGCCCACTACTACAAATTCTTCTCTTGCAAATAAATAGTGAGAAAACCAGACGGACGAGCTCTTAATTTCTAGCCCGTCGTAAAATATCCTATAAGTAAGGAATTAAACATAATGTAATAAACTTGCACTGCAGGAGCAAAGGAGAAGAAGAAGAGAGTAAAAACAGTTGTAGCTCCCAGTCCAATGTTAAACGTAGTGTACCTTCTGCGTTTCTGCTCCTCAAGACATTTTACAAGAACGTCGTCGTCTCTCGGCCCTACACAATCGCTTAGAGACTATTCTTTAGGTGTGCCCTTATTTCCTCTCCTTTGAAAAGATCATCTTTTCTATAGCTTACCACTACTTTGCAATTTGCATATTATATGGACTTGAATATTATATATCTGTAGCAATATTATACCTATCCTATATAATGAAGTGATGCAGAGCAGATTGTTGCACAAACCAGAGTAAATTGGCATTAGAATCAATGTTTTTTTATGATTAGGTAGCGTAGTTTTTACACGATCCCTCTTCTATGTACATCCAATATATGAAATTACATTTTATTTATGCATGCATGCAAAAGATTAAAAACTAGAGCAAAATCCATTATCCATTATTGAGAACAAACGAAAGTAACTCCTTTTGTTTATATTTCAGGAATTTCGTTTACAAAATCAACGTGTATCAATATTCAATAGAAATTAGCTAGGCACTTTACAAATACAGTTATTCAATACAAAACCAATTATTATATCATATACATAGTAAGTAGCTAACAATTGCATTGTAAGTTGCATTCTTTTATACTTTATTCCCTAGCTACATACTTACAGAGTGGATTGGTAGCTACTTAAAAGATTCATAATATTTGCGACAAAAAAAACTCACAGAAAATATTTTACGAATTTAAAGCTTCTTCTATAGTCTGCATAATAAAAAATGATTTTGTGATGTGCAGTGTCGCAACAACAAATCGTACTTGCTACAACTTGTTCTGTGTATGTAGCTATGTGTGTAAGGAATGCGTGTGAGCTATAGGTATGTAGTATGTACGAAAATATTTACATAAGAATTGCATAAGATTTGAGATTTACGCTTTGTTTCACATTACATTTAGATCTGTTCGATTAACTGCCGAACATATTAAGAACAAATAACTAATGCGCTCATTTCAACAAGGACAGTTACAGAGATATCATCTTTGCTAACTACTTAAGATTAGCTCTACAAAAGAACATAACATAAAATCTATATAGTAAATGTTGCGAGACCTCATTCATTTCATTTGGGGGGCAGGCAGGCAGAGGATCTATTAAACATTATACAAAAATTAAGACTTAAAGTGAAGTGAAGGAATGGTGGTCCTCTATATCATTATTATTATATTAGCTAATCATAACTCTCAAAACTAGCCAATTACTATACTTAAAGCATTACTTACACCAATACTAATTGTAATAATAATATAATTCATATACTATATATTAAAGCACATTTTCATTTGTAGTTAAATTCAAGAAAATGTGCTGGCTCGGATAGGATTTTTGGTCACGTAAATTCACATGTTCCACTTATTAGGCTCGTAGAACTAATACATTATTAGTTGACATATCGTAATTACTTAATATATTTATATTTTTAAACATATACATGGTACAAATATTTAGTAGTAAAATAAGATAGAGATTCACAAGAGCTTATAAAAATTATATCATGTATTGTAGGTACATTTTGTATATTATTGGTATTATTATTATATAAACTCTGCAAGAGGATTTTTTACCTTTATAAAAATAACTGCACTAAAACAGGACACAGTCCACACAATGTGAAAAAGTTGTATTGTCACTGCAAAGGTACATTGTAACTACGTATAAGATACATTTACAACATCTATTACTTATGATATTACTTATAATAACCTGTAATGATATAAAACATGATCTTATTTTACTTGCTTTAGACATTATCATTACATTATACATGCATAGGAAGGTACTCAAGTTTTCAATTCGATACAAAAAAAACTATATTAAACTCATTCTCGTGTTTACTAACTCTCGCCGAACTACCAGAACGTAGTAGTAGTAGCTATATACTCATTTAAAAGTGATACGAAAGCAAGTAGTTTTCTCTTCCGAGGCAAAAATGGTTGTTGACTAGACTAGACCTACGAACAAACAAACACATTGATCGGAAAAGGAATTGCATCTAAAATCTAATTTATAATATTAGAAACAAACTTGGTAATAAAGGTAACTTTCCCGTAGTCATTTCCAAACATGATACATACGAAATCAAGTAAGTAAGTATGAATAATCTATGATAATTAGGTATCTACTTAGATATTTAAATAGATCCTACAGTTGTATATATAAAAAGATAGGAGAAGAAGGACTTTGTCTTTGTAATTCAATAATAAATCATTTTTTATATCGTATTTTACTATTTTACTATAAGGTAGGTATTTATGTAATGTACTTTTATTATACTTTTTTTCTAAGTTGAAAACGAACTATTGGCAGTTACATTTTCAGTAAAATCTAAATACGTTTTCTATTTAAAAGTTGTGGGAATTAGGAATCTTCTATATTGACCCTATCTTCCTTACCCCGGCGGTTTTTGTCTTCATTCTTTTCCATTTTACCAGGTGCGAGCTTATGACTACCTTTAAGATGTCTTTTGGTAACAGCAACACTAAGAGCAACATTGAGTGCAGCAGCAGCTGCGGAGGAACGCGAACTTCTTCGTTTCGTTGTGGTAAGGTCTTCGCCAATATCTTGCTGACGACGCTGATTGTGAGCTTCATCGTCGTCTTCAGCAGAAGTCGCTTGGTGAGGATCTTCGTCAGAGTAGTCAGGTTCCACCTGCGCCAGAGGTGATGATGTTCTATCACCAACTCGTTCATTCTCGTTTTCCTCCTCGTTCTCGTTTCTGTCGTTTTCATTTTCCTCAAGCTCCTCCTCCTCATCCATTTCTTCGACGTCCACTTCCGTTTCTTCCACGTCAATTTCCTCATCCTCCTCATCAATGTTGTTGTTATTGTCGTCCTCCAGCCTCATTTTCTTAAGATTTTCTATCCCCGTTCCCGTCTCAGAGCCCGCGTCCGACTGCGAGGAAGTTGACGTTGAATTCGGGGTCACCATTCCAACGAAGCTTCGAATCTCGAGCAATGATGAGGAGTCTTTGATGTGGTTGTGATTAGTCGCACCGTTGCTCATCAGGTTATGTGGAGCATAGCCACTGCCACGATGGGGCAAATGATTGTTGTTATTGTTATTAGTATTGTTGTTAGAGTGAGACCTTAGGTTATTGTTGCCGTGATGTCTTGAGGAAGTGTTATTATGCCCATTAGGATGAGGATTGAGAATCGTGGGTACATCTCCTTCATGCTTGCGTAAATGTCGATCGAGATTTGTTTGTTGGCCGAAGGCTCTATCACACAATGGACAGCGGAACGGCTTTTCTTTGTGGTGGATATTGCGGACGTGACGCTGGAGATTCGATGAAATTGAAAAGGAACGCTCACAGTAGCGACAACGGTACGGCTGCTCACCTGTGTGTGTTCGCAAGTGCCGAGTCAGATTTGCAGATCGGGGAAATACTTTGCCACAGTATTTACACGTGTACCTGTCACGAACTTTGACTCCTCCCGTGTTTCCACCTAAATAAATTAATTACACAATTAATGAATTTCAGCTGATACGAATTGGCGAATGTGCGGATGGTGCAAAATTAATTATTCTGTAAAATTCAAATATTAGTATCATTTCGATAATAATATTCCACGTGGATAATGAATCTAAGTTCGTTTTAGTTGCAGGTGTAATATAAACGTTGGATTTCATAATTGATGATCAGAATATGAAGAGAAACGTCGCAAAGCATGAAATACACAGATTACTAATAATGTAAATAGAAAAATATGATATTACCGATAACATCGTGAAAGGGTCTCTGAATTAGTTGAGGATTCAATTGAGCTGCGAAGGGGAAAGATCTGGGAGGATGAGCGTGATGAAGTAAAGAAGGAGGGAGATGTCTTCCATAAAGCAGAGGAAATGCATGTGGTGGTTTAGGAGGTGAAGGAGGGGATGCTGTCATCGGAGGTGATAATGGTTCAGGACTTGGTAAAATGTTTTGATTCTCATCGACTCGCTTCTTTTTCACTCGTAAATCCAAAGGTTGATCCTCTGATTCTTCTTTCGCACTTCGGGGCGGCACTCGTGCCTCCTCATGATATCTTCTCGAAAGGTCAAAGGGCATTAGTAAATCTCCACCGCCACCATTTCCCAGAGCTGCAGTAGTTGAAGAAGAATGAGATTCGTGAGAGTGGCAGCCTGCCGCTGCCATAAATAAATTCGGGGCGAAAGACGGTTGGGGTGGGGCTTGCTCTCCAACAGCAATGGACATTTGTCTTAGAAGACCCGCCGGGTAGACTCCTTGCTTGGGGTGATGAGCTGCTAAGAGTCCGGATAAATGATGATGGTGGTTCAGATTGAGATTATTATGGTGATGCAGGTGGTGTGATTGTGCCGAAGTGCCATTGACAGACGTCATCCGGCGGGGTGCTGAGTCCTTTTCACGCATTTCACTGAGGAGTCCAGGCGGGTAAACCAGAGGAAGCCACTCCAAAGCACTCATTGCATCCTAGTTGAAAAATACACAAAAGAAAAGCACTTAATAGTCATTCCACATCCTTGTCCTTCTTAATTGATGCTAATTAGATGTAAATTAGCGCCGGCATTCTCTGCATCATAATTATTTGCACATCCATCATTTCAACCTCTACGGACACTACATACAATTACACTGCACTGACATTAGTCATTTTCTACTTCGACTACTGCTCATACTTTCATTGTTAAGCAGACAGATAGATTTTCAACCGCTTTTCCCATTGCGTGTTATATCATAATAGTCTTATTTACCTGAGTAATTATTATCCTAGTCATTCTCATTACGTAACTGGAGATAGAAGTCGAAGAAAACCATTTTCATACAATTTGGTATCATTTTCTACTTTGCTTAAGTTCGTACAAAAATCCTTTTCTAAAATCGTACATGCGCGTTATTTCTGCCAAAGAAGAAAAGTTCATAATTGCACTGCAGGATGCATCATTTCTGTGCTAATTTTCAATTAATATTTCTTCGCCAACAAACAACACTTGAGTGTGAAGATGCAATTTGATAAGAATTTTCGCACTGTATTTATTAGATGACACAAACCGGATGTAGTAGTGTAGCAGTTATTAATTTATTATTGTCTATCTACTCTGTGTATTTAGGTACGTACCCTGTGTATATTTTGTTAAACGACTGCTCTTGAGATTTATTGACAGAGCATCAATTGGGTTTCCCTCACCATGTCATCAAATGCAGTGGGATTCCAGTCTAATCAAAATAATTACTCTGATTCAGATATGATGAGGCTGCAGATGATACGCATCATCGTTTGCTTTATGCTCATCATCAAGCCCTGTAATTACAGGACCTGGCTCCAAGTCTCGAATCAAGCAACAGACTCGTCTGCTTGCCTAACTATAACATAAGTAAGTAAGTAGTTTCGTCCGTCTGCTCTTTTCCCTACCCATCATATCATATCATCACTAATAATGCTGGCTAATAAGAATGGGGAAATCACGAAGAGTGGAAATTAAGCCGATGTGATAGATGATATATCGCATTGTACCCCTTTACCTTTTTCTTCTTACAGCAGAAGAACATACGTTTCTTGTGTTACATTCTGATGTTAACATCCCATTTACTTTGCTCATCATCATATCAGCTCTGGTTTTTACTGCTCTGTAACAATAAATTAATATGCAAATCTAGATCAAAACGAAACGTCAATCTATGAAACTCGTTCCCCATCAATTATAAGATCCCTACTACTACCATGCGCATTACTACTGCTTCTACGTTATATCAATCACTCTTTCTTCCATCGTGGATTATATTTAATATGTAAAGTGTAATCTACACTGTTATGCTAGTTAGGTTCTTTTAAATGCAACTACCAATCCCCATTAGCTAGCTAAACAAATGGCAGTCAGATTCTCTTCTCTAATTCTCTTCTAAATTAATTATTTTAATTTTTCCTATTAAAATTGAAATCGAGAGCACATTTCTGATCTGATTGAATGCCTTTCTTACATTACATGACATTCTATCCACTCTATACCTTGCATACATACATCTACTGTGCAAAATGATACAATTTATTGGCTTGTTAATCCATTTCTATGCAAGAATGAAATTACTACTGCTGAGAGAGAGAGAGAGAAGTCTGCTAATGTAAACTGATCTGATCTTCTGAAGTGAAGCTCGAAGATGACGACATGGAAAACCTCGAAAAAAGAATGAGAACAAAGTCAGCTCCTTGTTTATCATCCTTAACAAACGCTTTGTAACATTAGCCCTGCTCCTATTCTTCTTCTCTTTTTCGCAATAAATAAAATACTTGACAATAGTAACAAAAATTTGCGCTATCAATGTCTGCTGTGTGTGTGTAGTATGTGGGTAGGACTTGAAAACAAAGTATAGAAACACAGGCTAAGTGCCTACACGAATTCATGACATGACATTTGTTAGTTCACGAGGACTATGTAGTAAGATTTACATTTTTTATAAATAGCACAAAGGATGTATCAACTGAATAACTACAACTACTAGAATTATAATACTTTAAAAGTGTCATGAATATACCCCCTAGCTTTGATTTTGCGTAGCTAATTCAATTGAAACTCTCAAGAGTTTACGGACACATTTGTTACGCACAGACACTGCGAGAATTGTTATTTATTTACTAAAAGGATAAGAAAAACACGATATACATCTGTACATATAAATAACAAAGTCACAATAGTCTAAATATACAGATGCGACAGTAATCTTTGCTATCAAACATATCCTTCTTCACTCCACGCCACGTGCTAATTTTAAAATACAAAGTACATGCAGCTAGAGACACAATTAGCCGCATTTGCAGATTTACAAAAGTTTTTACACGTCGGTAGTAACGGTAGCTGAACGCAACGATGCATTCACTCCCTGTCTTCTTGGTTTGACTAAAAAAGGCGTGCGAAAAGTAAAGTGCTATGATATATTACCTTCAATCATTCATTACTATCATTATATAACATTAATCCACCAGCCCTATTTATTTAAAGGATGAATAGGGATCCCTATTTATGCTATACATGTATGTGAGGGTGATGAAGCATATAAAATACTTGTCACTTGCTACGTCACATCAGGCTCGTCCTTTATTCTGGGAATGTTACACTGGGTGATTTAAGCTCAGGTGTCTTTTTCATCTTAACCAACACAGATATATTACACTATAAGGGCCATATGAGCTAAAGGAATTTTTATTAAGACAAGACACGCTATGCATTCATTATTTACTATACTACCTACTGCAATATACTAATATTCACTATAGATATTGGTATATGATTATAGCGTAGAGAATAGGAATACATAGTGATGAATAAATAAGAGAGGGATGATATGATGATGATGTAACAAGTGCTGCAGCAGGTCGTATCACAGGAGATGAGGGTATTAGGCCTTCTTTTGTTGCCACGATGAGGGATAATGTAAAGTTAGCTCAAGTGAAGCTAACAGTAGAAACGAAAGTGAAAGCAACGGCTTTACGTAGCTCTACACAAGACAAGATAAGCTATAATAAAAATGCATTGCATATATACGATCATTCTTCCCTTCCCTTTAGCTTCACTCATGAATCGGTCTATTAATCCTCCTCCCCAACAATCTTCATCTACTCCAATCTACTATTCATTTTTAACAACACCTTCAATAAATTACCACCTCTGTTATTTACACAAATAAATGCCTCTCCTCCTAACGTAATTAATACGGACCTAAGACCCTGTTACAATCTTTACCGATTCTGAAGTAATTCAATGAAACACTCAGTTTTGCAGGTTCTTCGGAGTAAAGTTTTCGCTATGCTGAAAATAGTTGGGGTTGACAATTTTTTACGATTAGGATGTGTAAATCTAGTACAGTACCTACTTCCAAATTCCGTTGGCCAAGATGTAGTTTATAAATCTGCGCATGAATTCACTGCATTAGATAACACAGCAGTGGACTAGACATAACATGACAGATTTAACGTTTGACACATGTTTGTGTGTAAGTAGTTCTTGTATCAACATCGATAGATAATACTAGGAATGATAGAAACAGGGTTATTGCATTGGAAGTACGGCAGAGAGCAAAATCATTGCCTTGCCTTCTTGGCTTAAATTGCATGGAGTTTTGAAAAAACCTTGACTCAGTTTCGGCTCCTTTTGTTTTCAATTGTTCAGTGTTTCTTTGGTTAGTTTATACAATAGGTAGTCACTAGGTACTTAGATATATACTACCTAATACTACCTAGGTATATATAACTATATTATATGAAGTAGATGGTCTAACAAGTTTGACTTTCGTTTGCTTAGCGGAATGTCTGTATGTATACTTATCGTTAGTGTATCTGTTCTATTAGCTGTGATGTGAGTGATACATTATGTACAGACAGATTACTTTCCTATTCCTTCCTATCTCAATTGATAGGAGTAATAATGGTAATGATGTGATAATAATAATGTGAGACTTAATTATAGTTGCGTTCTTAACGACTTTGCTGCTTCAGTTAAAGCACGCCGCTTATTTCCACCGTCCATTGTTCTTACCAACTCACGATTATCCTTTCTGTATCTGTTACTGACAATGAATCGTCTCAAGAATTAGCAAGTGCTTATTGTATACCGATATTTGGATTATTGGCTAGGTATATACAGACATCGCTTTATTACTATATACAAACAAGCAGTAAGTACCTAACTATGCATGGTGTTGTTGTAGAGTGCGGAGAGCTGATTGTAGTGCACTATTGAATAATTGTCTGAGCTGTAGTTTTGCGGTTGTGAAGTGGTAGTTTCATCTGGATGAATGGGATATGCCGATAGATAATCATCGAATCAGAACACTAATCTACTTGCTTTGTTTGTTCTACAGGTAATCTCTATGTCATTATTTCATCATCAAAAATCAATCGATTCTTTCAATTTTCACTGATCTGCAATCTGCATATTCACAGTCAGCAGCCGCTCAAATCTAGTGCAATCCTAATCCACACAGCTCCCTAATTGTAACTACCCATTCTAATTAATTAAAAGTTTTCTCAACCTAACAGCTCACATGGCCCATTAAGCCGTTTCTAATCATCTCCACACTTAACTATTCAATTAATACACACCAGAAATGAATTTTCTATTAAATATTATACAGGCACATCTGCGAGTGAACTAAATCTTTTATGATGTACAATAATTTCGTTGAGTAAGTTGGGTAGTATATATTTTAGAACAGTAAGTTACCATTGCTCATCTGTCTGTGTATACAAAATAAATTATGTGTCTCACCGAATTGATAAATGGAAACAAATTATTAATTTGTGCCACATTATCGTGCTTGTTTTATATAAATCGGATACATTCTTACATGACACTCGCCATCTTGCACAAACACAATCGCAAACCTTTTATTTAACTAAACCAAAAATTGAAATGTGGTTTGGTTTGGTAGTCGGAAGTTGCAACCTATCAAAATATCAATATTTATTGTCTCCCCTGTTTCGGTTTTTGAGAAAAAAAAATCTGTGTTATGTTAAGATGTTAAAAGGACATTATTGACCTAAGGCATATTCTCTGTATGAGACTGCAATGTTTCAAAAATGATGAGGCGCATCACACAACCTTAGATTTTACAACAATGTCTAAATTATTCCTGTTTATTTCCTTAGGATTGATTACTCGCATGAATAATCTCAAGCAAAATATTATCATCGCCAAATCACTCGGCTCGAGAAATTGTCCATAATTGGGAAGGTAACTTAGGAGGACATAACGATCACGTCGTAGCTACACAGAGTCGAATCATACGATACGTTTAGTTAGCTAACAAAACCCATTTGCATTAATGGCTGAGGCTAACCTTTAAGGTAATGTATCGAACATAAAAGTTTAAAAAGCATTATAATATATATCTTCCTTCTATATAGCATACTAAATATACTTAAGTCTCTTAGATGTAGAAATAGGAAGAGAGAATGAGAAGCTATGTATAGTTATCATCTCGAGTAAAGTTATAACAAGAATAGAAAAATTCGTAACGAAATTGCCTGAAGCAGCCATCGTATCTATTTCAAATAATGTGATAATAACAAGAGAACAGGATACAATAGTTATTCTTTGTATAACTGCTCTTCCTTTATATGACAGAGCCTTACTCTATGTATTTTATAATGTATAGGTATAAGATAATGTAAATATGTACTTGTAATTTAAAGTAATGGTTGTTGTGAGTGTGATATTGATGATTATAGTACGCTGACTGACGTCGGTCGACCAAAGAGACAAATCTTTTGTTGGATTCCTATCTACAATTTACTTATTTTCATTTTCAGCATTATTAACTTCATAACTATGACCAAGAACTGAAGAATGCATGTACGAACAAGCACTAGTGCATTAATCTAGCCATTTGCTTCCACTTATTGCACCTAGACGAACGATACGGTTTGATTGACTTTGACTTTAAAAAGCGATCCACTCACCGTACCGTTATTAGTCATGATATTAGTTGGAATTTGCACTTTATTACATATCAGTGAAATGCTACATTCTTATGTACATTCATAAATAAAATAGATAGATAGCTAGGTATGTACTATTGCCTCACATAAGTTAGCACATAGCAAGAAGCTCTATTAGATTTTGATTAGACTAGCCTTGTCAAGCTCTATGATTTATAAATGTGTTTTAAGATGTTGCAATGAGAGATCAACAACAACGGATGAATCATTTGCCATTTTCGATCTCAATGTCGCTCGCTCCACCACTTACACTTACTTAATAGCAGTAGGGACCTATTCGGCTCTATTATTTACATATTATAATATACACATGGTGGAATGTACTTAATATGGAATGGAAAGACACACTACTACTATAGCTTAGCTGGAGAGCATTGAAGGTTTAAGGTTACATACTTCTTTTCTTGATTTGATTCGTTTACGTTTTAGTCTATACTAATACACATACATTATGTCTGCTTTACTTATTATTGACATGAACTTAGTCAGTCGAACAGCTTTATGATCCTGAACTGTCACTCTATTTCATTTTCAGAGTTTCATTCTCTTCTAATATGAATTACTGCTTTACATTATCACTTTTTTCACGCGTAAGGCGAGAAGTCTTTGCTTTGAATCCTGTCGGCCATCAGGATCAAATCCACCACATTAACAATGACTAAATTATATTTGGTAGTAGCTACAATATTAACCATGAACTATGAATACCTAGATAAACGGATATGGCAAGGAAAAATATTTCGACAATCATTCGATTAAGTTGAATTAATTTGGTTTCTTGATCATTTCTTCAGGTACTCAGGAAGTACAATTTTTCTTATTACCCTTTATTTATAAATTAATGTTTGATGTTGATGATTATTGTAGAATTTTTGCGATCGGATTAAAATGGTTCTTATCCACAGATTCTATAGATTAGAAAGGCATAATATGGAGTTCACTAAACAGAGATATCAATGAAAGAACGATCACAGATTCATGAACGACTACTGTGAGTACGGTATGTTTTAGATCAAGATTAGTAGGTACCTAATGTTTTGTAGATCATTCATTCCATTTCCCCCACACCTTACTCCTACACTTCAATGAAAAATCAACAAAAGACGATACAATAAAAATGAAGAGTGTAATCATGATCATTTTGTATCTTGGAGTGTAGGATAATGTGAATTACATAATTCTAGAAGAGTAAAAGCACAATGAAGTAAAACAAACGCACCACCACGCGCGTCTTGTGTCATTTTACTCTGTGTAATTGTGTGATCATTCAGGTTTATTGCGTGAGCATTAAAGGATTGTGTATATCTCTATCCTGTGAATCCTTTTTCTCATCTCCCTACTATGTAATACAAAGAATACATACGTATGTCTAAAATAGAATGAATCACGAAGAATTTGCATATTTGAACTAGTTGCCAACAGCTCATCATTTTACCATGTTTAACTTTTTTTTGAACGGAGTAGGTATACAGAGACACAACAGCGCCAGTGTGCTAAGTAGAAAGAATAGCATTCTCCTTGTGAATGCCTACATATGTGGTTTGTCACACACAGAGCAGAGAGTTTAGTTAGTATTCAATTCAAGCATAAGCAGACAGAAAATGATTAAATTCAAGAAGTTTCTGCCTTAGAGTGTAGCATGCAAATTGCAAAAATTCTCGTCTCGAGTGGAACGGAGTGCTGGGAATATTTTTTTCCTTGAATGACTACGACTGGCAGCAAAGCAATTCACTCTACGTTTCTTTGTAGCATTAGATCATTTCCACAATTGACAAGGTAGGAATCCCAGTGGAGATCATTGTAATTCCATGCATTTAAACTATTATGCACACAAAGTCAATTGAAGTTAAGTCACCTTCCTTCTCATCTCTGACCAAATCTAAATCTAACCAGAAGAAGAACCTACAAAGCAAAGGCCAGTCTTAACAAAAATATCTTAAATTGATGTAGGTAGGTAGGTAGGTAGGTAGAATTATGTCTAGATGTTTTGTACATTTAGTAGCAGGCCACATCAAGGGAAGGCAAAATTATCTATTATACACACTTCTTCCTATAATGATGCTGTAATAACACGCTGTATATACATAATACACGTAAGTGCTTCAATGAAGACAAGACAAGGCAAAAATCTCTTGGTTTCCTTTCCTTTAAACTATTCTCACTTAACTTACAATCAGTGAGCAAGGTAATTTGGGAAACGACAAAATGACAACAGAAAAGCAGCAACCAAGGCGGAGTAAATGAAGAATGAAGTAAGTAGCAATGGAAAAATAATTGAATCTACGAATAGATCTCATGTAAAATAGGCATCCTTATACAAAGAGGATATTTTGAAACTGATAAAGAGCCGCAGCAGTAGGTATATCTCTACTTAGAGACTATAAGGCATTAACAAAATCCTAAAACTACTGTTGTAGATAAAAGGACGAAAAATCAAACAAAAAACGACTACTCTTTGCATAAAAACTGATCTATTACTAATCTCACCTCAACTTATTTATATAGGAATAGGTAATGAAAATATGTTGAGAGTTTCTTGAAGAGAGCTGAGCTGAGTGAGGATAAGAAGGCAAGGTAATGTGTAAATGTAGGCAAAGTAGTCGAGTTAAGGCGAGTCGGAGAATTAAAGACAAGAGCCGAGAGTGTTGGGTTGGGATGTGATGCGATGCGAATTTTTTGCAAGGATTTATAATGAAAACGAACAAGTTGTAAGTTTGATAGGAGCAGATCTTTTGTCCACAAACTCTATGTGGTTGTTTGACTCGTTGTATTGTCATCAAGGCGTATCGAGGGAATCCTTGGGTCACACTTTCACTCTGTCTCTCTATCCTATCCTTTTACTAGTTATAAATTCTCTAGAACTCTTCGTTTCGTGTTCGAGGAGCTAATTCCATCAAAATATGTAATAGCAACAACAGAGCCTTTTCAGTAGGTAACAACCAGAGGGATTTGCATAGTTGTTACCATTGCTCACGTATTTAGTCTTTTATCTATTTGTGTTACTGTATCACTCACTACGACTACCTACTGCTAGTAATTTCAATGGATACCTATAACATATTTATATGATCTCAATAGTGAGTAGAGCAGGATTAGCAAGATTCAGCAAAATAACAGAATTATTCACGCAACTACTAGGCGATGATGGTAATAAATGCTTCAGCAGTAGGTAAAGTAGCTACCTACTCTTATTATACTCTGTTTCTCACATTCATCTCTTATCTATAGCTTTGCTACTTAGCATATGAGCCATGCACACTCATTTATCTTGCTTTTAATCGAAAATTATTGGCCTATAGCGTCGGCAGCTGTTTTACTATGCATTAAAAATCCCCTTCTTTTCTTAATGCTAACAAGTAAAGTAAGGTAATAAGCTCGAAGGGACGAACGACGAAACAAAAAGCAAAACACCATAACACCAACACGAACAAAAAAATCCCGAATCATACACAAGACAAGACAACCACAAAAACAAAACTCGATTGCCGATATTCGATATACGTAGTAAAATAAATTGGGTGATCCGCTTTGATTGCCCTAGGGAGTCTCTCTAGATATGGTCCGCATAATATATATCCTGACATATTATACATACATACATTAATCTATAGCATGTAGTAGTAAACATTATTATACTATAGAGGTTTTATACGTAGATTATGTCTTACGTTGTCTTGTCTTGTGCCTCGGTCGTGACTCAACTTTTATTTCCATCCGTGTCCACTCAAAGCTCTTTTTATAAAAAGCCTGACAAGACAACACACGGATGCTGTGCATTGCATTCAGATTCACAGACCGCCTTACTCACTTATAAATTGTTAGACTTACGTTAGACTTGCTTCAGGAAAACGTGCTTCGCTTCTAAACGATTGATTGATTACGCATTTTGCCGAGGCACTTACTTATTTATACATTGTTCAGCTTCGATATGTTGTAATAATAAATAAAACAGTACAAAATTAAAGATACCTCTTTGATCCTTCATCCCTGCCTACTTACATTCATTCATCTAATTACATATTTACAGATACACAGAAAATCCTTTCATACCCCTTGCCATCGCTTTTCTTTCATCTACTTATGATTTATACTTATTAATAACAGAATTTAATGTTACCATTTCACCAAAATACGCAATATTTAATGCAAGTTTCCTAAGACTTCCACAGCACACTTCAACAGATACATTCTAGGAATTTGAAATTTTCTCTGTTCCACTTTCATCAATTTCATTCAATGCAATCAAAGAATACGTTAGTTACGTCGACATGCGCAAAGGGGATAGAAACATTAATATATATTATCTACTCTTCACATTAGTTAACATTCACATTCCATTTAGCTTAAATACTGAACAACCATCTACAATTACAAAAAGATTCACAAGATAGCCTTAAAATTATAGTTGAGAATGACTAGAATGAGACACTCTAGTAGTCT
>JABASI010001445.1:0-25005 GCA_019776505.1 Tomocerus nigrus
TTCAAATCTGCTACAGACCACGTGGCCAAATTTTGAGGATGTTATGCTTTAAGGTAAAAAATAAGACACTAAATTATGATTTTGGTGTTTGAATTAGCGTCTGACCTTAGAGAACTGCGATCGCGAGTGAATAGGAGGAGGAGGAGTAGTACAGACTACAGACTTTTACCTATGCAAGCAGTGCAGTGCAGAAAGCAGGGATAAGGTGAGTCATGCATTATGCCACATTATGCTTGAGGCGACTTGAAGGCTTCGACAGAGTACCGTTGACTTCCCCGTTAAAATCGCGCGCTCCCTATCTTATGGTATAGTAGTCAGCCAGTGTCTGACTGTGGCGATCTACAAACCTCCACTGTGGTGATCTATAAACTCGGTCTTCTGTTAGATATAGTAATATTTCGACTGGGAAGGTAATAAAGTGGGAACTTCCCATTTTCCCAGTGGGAAGCACAATTGCCAAGTGGATGGGAAATTAAAACTTTGTGGAAAATGTGAGAAAATGCATCAAAACCGTTGTGATAACTCCAAAATATCAATCGTTGACTAGGTTCATAAAAGTGTGTTCTGAGTAGTTGCACTATTTATATCTACCAAATGTTTGATAATTAATTTTTATATTTTGTTTGCCATTGTTTAGCATGCACAATCTCATCTCTTGGTCCTTGTGATTTAGTTACAGTAGAAAACAAAATATAATTACCAATAGATTATGTGTTAAAAATATTTAGGTATTAAATGACAAAAATTTAGCTACTAGTTAAGGAACTTGGTTGCATGGGTAGATATAGGGATACATCAAGACATGTTTATATTATAAACAAAATTCTTTTGTGTCTGCTTCGTTGTACATAAAAATGTTAGAACGAAATGATGAGAAAGAGATAAGGAATAAAGAGGAATAATTGCTTTTGGATGTCAACTCATAATAAGATAAGGCTACTCGCTATTTATTATTGTATTACCACTTTATTGCTATAATAAATATATCTAGAGTAAATAAATGTGAAATATAATTCAAAAAAGAAAAATTAATTTTCCTATTGCTACAGGTATAATTTGCCTATTGTTAAACCTCAATATAAATCACGAAAGGAAGTGACGTACGCAACTCAATCGCTGCTCTAATTTTATCACGTTTATAAAACATGTGGCACTCGTCATCGGATTTATAGTTACCTACTTCTTTAATGTAAACAACGCGTCACATCACAAATCTTGGCGTAGAACTGTCAATTTATTTCATTTTAACTCTGTTGCCAACGTATATTACATTATACAAATTTTAATGATCTACAATTTACTTCTTATTGGTGTGGCGCCACAACGTTATTTGAATACTTGCAGATGTAATAAGAAAAGTACCTAAGGAGCAATTACAAGATTAGCAGTAGATTCATTATTATTGTAGCTGTAAAGCTTGTGCAGCAGTTTACAGAACAGCTTTAACTATTTGAACTGTTAACCAAAATTAAATTTTTGTCTGTTGTGTCACTTGTGTCTACTCATTTAGGTAGGTACATTACCATAAAACATTTAATTTATCTCTCGGCTGTGTTTGCACAGAGAAACAAAAATAATAATTGTTTATTTTTAAAATGTATTCCGAAGTTTTAAGTTTTGATAGGCTGAGTAGCATAAGTTGTATACATATATATAGGTAGGTACATATATTTTGGCAATAGGCCCGAATGTTTGGTGGCCTGCGCCCTGGTTGCATTTCTTCCTCATAGAATGTGCCCACCTCTTATAACAGATAAGTTATATAATAAATATGTATACTTATACATAGCAGGGTTACATTATCAGTTCAACACCAAGGTGATTCTAGTGCGATGATGATGTGAAATACAGGTGCCGAAAAACGAGGATTTAGTCCAGGATAAGTTACAGGACAGGCTCCTGACAGGATAAGTCAAGTCACTAGGTTGCGGGTTCCTCCCAAGCAAGGGACTAGTGCGGAACTGTCCCCTAATTCTCCTTTCGTTTTACACCAGCAAACGCTCGTTTTTCAACACCTGTATTTCACATTCACATCATGGTATCCCTAGAAACGCCTTGCATTTCTGACTTTTACTAATTCTTGAGTCAAGAGTAGAGTTTTCACCCATTTTCGACAACAAATTACAAAAAAACATTTTACGCTCCCCACGAATCGTATAGCTCTACTTTTGTGAAAACTAATTTCAACTCGTATAATTGAATGGACTATTATTTTGTCACTACTGTAATCAAGTTGAATGTCAAATAATCAACGTTTTTTACATTTTTTCCAGATTGCATTTACTTTCGATATGGAAGCAACACTGAACAATACATGAACAATTAAAGCGTTGCATAATGACCTGGTGAGTCAGCATATAAGTTTATCAATATAAAAAATATTCGTCCAGTTTTAGCTCATCATGTCATCATCATAATATATTTAGTTAATCATCATAACGTTACTGTTTCTATCAAAAATGTGTACAGGGTAAACAACAGTAAGTAGGGCGAGCTTTACTGTCACGGCTTGCGTTCGCATTTTGTTCATTATTCATCATTTACCTTGTTGTGCTTTAGGGATTAGCCAACGAAAGTAATTTTGACAAATTCCAACGTAAACACTTTAAACATTCATATAAAAAATATTATCATCCAAAATGAAGTCCCCAAAATATATAATATAAATATTTCCAGTAGTAGTAGTTTGACTTTATTAGTCTACTGACCTTACAATTAAGGTTTGCCTACAGACACAGTAATAAGTTCTAAAGTATTTTTTAAACAATATCATCGTTAGAACGGAGTATAAATAACATAATATCATAACATCAAAACATAATGTCAGTTTAAAGTTAACTATTTCTAATAAAATATCATATTACAGGTTTAACAAATACTGTATGATTAATAAATATGAAATAATTTAGTGTTCCTATGCTTCCCGACTTTGGTATCATTTTATTTATTCATCATTGGGGAATGCATAATTGTCATAGAAAATAATACATGATTTTGTTCTTCTCCAGTTAAAGTACAAAGTAATACTAAAACTAATTACTAAGTATCTGCCAGTAAGCGTAAATAAAAGTTATATCATAAGTAAAAAAATCAGCACTCAATGCAGCTTACCAGATTTGAAGATTATAATTAACAGGGTTTCCAAAAGACCAAAGATTCCCTAAATATCGTGACTGCGACGATTGGATGACAATCTAACTTGAAACAGATATTATAAGTTGAAGATAGCAATCAATCCGTTTCGACTCGGTTTAGGCATTCGCAAATTCCCAAGTAATTGATTGATTTTGAATTGATTTCAATCTAATCGTTTTGGAAATCAACATTGTTGCGCGGCAAGTAATGAAGCAAATTATAATTTAGCGGGCCTCACATACCATTCAAATATTCGCGGTACAACACTGTCAGATACAAAATCGCAAAAATTCAAGATTCTCATATCACAATGTACAACGACAGAACACTGAAGTGGAAAGTATAAAAAATATTGCTGTTGTCGAGGTGGTGGGTGTTGCATAAAATTTTAGTGTTATATCGATAGAATAAAATTAATGCACAATAATATGTCAAATTAAAAAGTTGACTGACTTATATGTGTTATTAAAAAGTGCTCTTTTCCCTTTGTTTGTTTCTCTCTTAATTGTGGAGGAATTGGATTTATCATCTAACATCCAAGTGTCATGGTAATGGTATCATGATGATTCTTCGCACATATTATGATGTACTAGTGATTGCAGATTACTGGTGAATCACCGTCGGCCCTTCTACACTTTTAATTTGGCCAACTTATGACTATGACTCATGACGTACACAGCCCAACATAACCTTAAGTAAATTGTAAGTTCCTTGTGACTCAATTCTTCTTTGGTGTTTGGCGAAGTTCAGTCAGATTCAGAGTCAGGTCAGTAAATTCAATGACTTTCTTATTACCCTTTCACCTTTTAGTAACTATATTTCAATAATAGGTCAACCAAAACTGGCCGAAAGTCCATAATAATATGGGAAACAGGATTTAGTAGGTTTTAATGAAGAAAATAGAAGAAGACTTTTGGAAATGGGAGACAATAAAGTTTCTGATTGTTTCCTATTTCTAGCTGCACATGTTTATTTGATCTTGTAATTAAAACGGTAGATTAGTAATATTTAAACTATAAAATACTTGTAATTATTGTTTCTTAATTTTTTGCAGATTTATTTTAGGCTGTTATCATATCTGTACTAACCATAAGCTGTACTGAAAGTCTGCAATGGCATACCTATCCCGTAAAAATTAATTGCTGGTAAAAAAGCAGTAACTTAGCCATTGCCATTTTCAAATGACATTTGCTTCAATTTTAAAAACATTTGGAGAAAGACAATATACCTAAGTACAGACATTACAGTATCTAAACACTGACCATATATAGTCACACTTTAATTAGGTTCTTCTGTCAATCTGTTCATGTCTTGTCTTATTTATTGAATTATTTACGCAATGAGTGTATCAAGGATTTTTTGTGTTAAATTTTTAGATTCCACAATGACACCAAAAATTGTTTAAATACTGAGGGAAAGAACTGAAATAGCAGCAAAATGAGTCGCATTGGAAAGTTGGAGGCTGCAGCAAAGGCAAAAGCTGTAGAGCGGATTGCCAATTTAATTCAGCGACCGGATCAGTTAGAAAAGGCAAGACAAAAGTCACAGTAAAAATATTCCACTAACAAATGAGATAATCTTCTTTTTAATGTTTGAATTTATTTACTTTCAAGACCTTTTAAATCCAAGTTAATATTATTTTTTACTGAATTGTATCAAGTTTTAACCACCTACCAAATGAATAATATGATCCGTTATTCTCTGTAGGTTGAAGAATATAAAAAGAGAGAAGCAAGGAAGAAAGCATCCAAAGAAGCTATGTTAAAAACGGCATTACAATCTCAACTGGATGGTGTTAGAGCTGGCTTAGAGTTGCTCAAGGTTGCAAGAGAATTTTTAATCGAAGTGGGAAAACAGTAAGTGAAATTTTCGATCATTTTGAAATATTTCATACATTTTGCTAGTTAACATTACTTAAAATAGATTTGAATTCGTGGTTTAATCGTAAAGTTAGATTTTCCTTCCTTGCTAATAGCATCCAATTTCAATCAATATCACTGTGAGCAAAATCATTACCTAGGCCCCTTTCGTCGTGCCAAACTTACACTAACAATGCATTTATGATATCTGATATCTCCAATTAAATCATTATAGAAAAGGAATGCTTTCCTTATTGTGTTATCTGTGCTGACAAGCAATTATGTTTTAATTTTGATGTACTTTTTGTATTATTATTTAATAATATTATGGCTTACTCTTATTTTAGCACAGCTGTGATCCAAAAGTGCTTGAAGGACGTACCTAACTTAGCTAGAGACTTGGAAGAAGTGAGAGACGAAAGCTTTCGTCATTCACAATATGCAATGGCTATGGAGAATATGAATAACATTTTTAATATCAGTAAAAACATTGAGAAAGCCAACTCTCTTATTGTTGATGGTCATCTACTAAATGCTCACATTGTAAGACCAGACAATTTTTACCACATTTCATTACGAAACTGAGAATTTGGAGTAATTAACTAAAATGTTTCTTTTTCAGCTTTTGTCAGAACTTGAGGCTTCAAGGGATGAGTTGTTGTTTGAGCTCTTTCGCATGGGAAATAAATCTGAACACACCATGTTGTTGGATTATTTCTCCGATGTAGAAAAATTGTCTGAAACTCTGCAAAGGCAGCTTTCCCTTAATCTAAAACGTACTATCAATACATCTAGAAATAAACCTGCTCTTCTTGTTACTACATTAAGGATTATTGAAAGGGAGGAAAGAGCGGATGCCCTCGCAATACAGGTTATATATTTTACAGCGTGAATGAAGTTACCTAAACAATCTTACTATTGTATCTCTCGTGACTTTGTGTAATCGTGTTTAATCGTGTTGTTAATTTTGTTTAATCAAACAGCGATTTAAAGTAACGGAATTCAAACCGCCTGGAAGGCCGAAAAGATGGAAAGATCTAGCATTTGAGATTTTGGAGGCATCGGTAACTGAAAGGCTAGAAGCTAGTCAACTCGAATCTACTCGAGCTGAAAACAAACTTTGGCTTGTTCGCTACTTAGAAATTATGAGAAAATTAATACTTCAAGATTTATTGGTGGTCAAATCTCTTTGTGTTCCATGTTTTCCACCTTCATATTGTATTCTGCAACGTTTTGTTACCATGTATCATCGCTGCCTTTCTAAATTGGTATGCAAATTTACATACTCTTCAAATCTGTTATTCCGAGTCTTGGAAATATTGCAGTAAATGTAACTTGTTAATGTAACTCTTTCAATTTCAGCTACAAGAATGCATTTCCAACGGATTAGAGGGAAATGAATTTGTTTCACTATTATCATGGGTGCTTAACTCATATACCGGCACAGACCTTCTAAAGAATGTGGAACTGAATTTGAAAAAGGAGGACATACCGAGGGATTTATTAGACGAAAAGACTCTGAACAGATTAATGAAAGATTATTTAGACGTAATTATAAAGCAAATATACATATGCAGAAATTAATTGATATTATTGTCATGTAAGAGATAGAAAAACCTATTTTCTATATTTACCGATGCTTGAAATTGTTTATTTTTCAGAATATCGCTGGTAACTACCGTTCGTGGAGGAAGAAAACAGTGGCTAAGGAAGTGGAAGAGTGGTGGAAAAATGCAGCACCTCATTCTGACAGTGACGGTCATTTTCACACTGAAGCCCCAGTAATTATATATCAAATGGTCGATGAAAATCTCCAAGTTGCTAAAACGGTTAGGTACGTATCAATAGGGTTTCTATGTAACATTACCATTTAGATTTCTTGATGCTTAATTTTACATAGGAAGTGTTAGGTATTTTTCAGCCATATGATGAAGCACTAATAATTCCTAATGTTAAAATATTTAGCCCGGAATTAGTTCGAGAAATGTTGCTTTTAAGTTTGGATATGATTCGAGAGTATGGAAAAGCGTATCAAGATGAAATTGCCGACTTTAAAGTAAAATATTTCGAGGATAGGAGTAAGGTAAGATGATGTGATATATATTCGTTAACAGATTTAAGTAATTATTGTGTTGTGGGTCAACTGATGAGTTTTAACATTCCAGGTGCAAACCTTCACTCTGTTTATAATTGCCATTGTAAATAATTGTTCGATTTGCATCGACTTGGCTCATAAAACTAAAGATCGATATTGGAATTCTGCTGTAGGAGACAGAGAGGCTGTAAACAAATTTGAGGCTGTTCTCCAAATGTTCGAAGTGAGATCTATTTCGCAAATATATTATTTGGCGATACAATTATTAAATGGTTACGAATGTTACGATGTAATTTGTTATTCTACATTTAAAATGTTTTCACGAATTTTAATGCAGAAACTACGGAACATTGCATCAGGATTTCTGTTGGATGAAGCACTTTTAGATCTGGAGGCTCATTTTCATGAGCTAGTTACCCGGCCGTGGCTGAAAAGTACTGTTGCTGTAGACACAATTTGTGTCACCTTGGAAGATTATTTCCAGGTATGGGAACGCATTCCATTTAGCTTTAGTAACCATTATTTGAAACGCATTGTATGGTGGTGTTTTCAAGTATTAACTAAATCTAATCTTTTAGGATTATGTGCACCTAAAGCAGAAAAACTTTGATTCTGTTATGGCCCAGGGTAAAAATTTAGTTGCTAAAAAGTATTTACTAGCGCTGATGTCTAAGAAAGTTGCTTTAAAAAATCAAGAGGAAAGAAAGGAAGCGTCTGAAAAAATAGCTCACGAGGCTGCTCAAATTAGACGACTGTTTGAGAAAATGGGGTCGGCTTCCCAGGGTGCGCAATCGGACTGTCCATTTAGTGCTATTGAAGCTGTGGCTGAAGTGATTAAAGTGGAAGATTTGGATATTTTGTCACTGGAGCTTCATAGTTTTGTGAAGCACTACCCGGATATCAACAAAGATCAACTAATGGCGTTATTAAGTTTGCGAGGTGACATAAGTTGGTTTGATTTAAAACAGAAGGCTACAGAAATTATACCAGGAGCTTCTGCAATTCAAAAAGGACCGGTTCCTCACAGCATATTTTCTCAAGTTCATATTCCACCATCATTATTCAATTAAATTAAGTTATACAGTCGCACCACAAATAATTTCTTTTCCATGCATATTTATTACAAATATAATATACGTAGTGTGTGTGTGTATGCTTTTAATTTAATAATCAACCACAAATTATGCAATGAGATGATATGATTAAGATATATGATAAATAAAGTCTAGACTTGTACACAAAATTTAATATTCAGTTTATCATGCAAAAGTTTACTGTCCAGCTTACGAATTTTATTTAAGTACATTTTTTAAAAGTCACTAACTGTTCTAGCAGGCATATCTTATCCAAACAATACTCAATACTCTAAAATGGACGAATTAACTAGGATTGAACAGGGTTAAGGCATCCTACGAAATCAGTCAAAATCCAACAGTTCAATTAAAGTAGACTGTTGACTGTTGCTACACAAATATGTCAGTTTTAATAAATCAACAGGGTAGATTTACACACTGATTACTAGTGGAATTTAATACAGTTCAGTCTACAGCCATACATTTCATATTAATTAGAACCATTAACCCCTACTTCATTTAAAAATTTCTGTCCTCTTACAAATGTGTGGAAAAATATAACGATTATGGTGTCTGGTCGGTTAGTTGAATATTATGCCTTTGAACACCAAGATGTGACAATATTTTCTTTTCCAGTATTGTACAGGAAAACTATTTTTTAAATGTTGCTCAAGTAATCAAATTGTTCATTACAATAATTACAACGCTAAACGAGCTTTTAAAAAAATCCATCTATCTTCGTTAGCTTAATTAGCACAAACAATTAAAGGTACCTTTTGGCGTCAATTTAGGTCAGTCTCATACCAATGGAAACATTGTATGCGAAATATCAAACAATTTTACCGTCAAGATTTAAAAGGGCTACGAGAAGTAAAAAAAAGTTGCACCTACTCAGCCACTCTACAGTATCTGCCCTAAAAGTTAAAATGACAAGGCATAATGAAGGCAAAGTCAATACGGTGACTTGTACAGTAAAAGAATAGGAAAATTAAGGTCCAAAAGAAATAATGTTTCGTACGTACTATGAGTTAAGACACAATCAAAATGTTGATTAGTATAGTTTGCCCAATAATCACAATTTGTTTTTCGTTTCTAGGAAAACCTTTCAATTATAATTATAACTGAGAGCACTTAAAATGTCGGAGTCAGGCTTCAATTAAAGGTCCTGCCTCCACCACATGAACTTTCAAAGGCATAGTGAGTGTTGGGTTCTGGTCATATGGGATCTTTTCTCCTGCTGACATTAAGGCAACTGGAGGCTGGAAGTCTTCCTTTTGAACATACTCTTCCAGGCCTTCACCTGCGTAAGAGACCAAGGGTGAGATTTCCACCACAACGGGAGCTTTGTAGCTCATGCACGACTTCTGACTGTAAATCACACCAAAAATTGCTACAATTAGTCGTTGCATAAATACAAGTAACTAGCTCCACACATTTGATTAGTCACGAACGGCGGGATGTGGGGAAAGCAATGCAATTCGGCGCAAAACAAAGGCTAAGAACTATTCAAATCATAATTGTTATAAGGTAGATAGGAAATTCAGCGAGGCAACTTACACTTCGTTGTTGTTTGTCTCCAACTCGATAGCGTTGTTATTCAACATGCTACATAAAAAATAAAAATAAGCAATAGGACGCTGCAAAATCATAGTAGGTATTAAACGAAAGAAAATACAATTCCAAAATGTGATCAGTGGCGATTGAGGAGCATCATGTTCTGTACAGCTCCATCAATCAAAAAAGAAATGAGGTGCTTTTGTGCAAAACGAAACACTGAGCATGCACACATTGGCTATCATTGACTTTGAGACTAGTGAACTGGACTTACCTTGGAATGAGAGGAATGGTGGAGCCAGTTTCGTCAATGAAACGTCCTCCAGCTGCCAAGATGTATCGTTGGTGGAGAGAGTAGAGAGCATGTCTGGCAGTAGTCGGAGTGTCTTTTTCAGCCCCGTCAGCATTTTTCAGCGGACTGAATTCGTCTTCTCGGAGAACTTCCCATACAACAAAATTTTGAGCGAATTGGAATACGTCGAAAACGAATTTTTCTAATTTAATTCCATTTGGCCGGTCCGGTTTGACAAGATGTCCTTGAGAATCAACATAGGGAATCTTTTTTTCCGCAATGTGATGTTTCAACTCATTTTCTTGTCCTCTGCAAAGATTTAGAAGACAGTTTTATAATTGCAACAGAAGTCAAAAACATATCAATGAAAGCATCGTCTCGTCTCCATCACGTGTGGTTATAAATAGCACTTGTTTTTCATCGTCTACTGTGCACAGGACAAGGGAGTGAGGAAACTGGCGGGGTGGCACACGAAAAAATCAAAATGCAATAAAACCTGTCCATTTTTACAACTTACCTAACAACTCGTTTGAGAAATTCAGTCGTAAAAAAATGATTACAAATGCTTCCAGCACTGAAAGTTAGTCGCCCGTCTGTGTTTCTTTTCTGTGCTGTTTTCAGTGTAATTTCAGAATACTCCACAACCTGATAGTGACCGTCCACTTTGCACACCACACCGACAGCTTCTGTTGGAAAGGCTTTTTCGACCACCTAGGAATTAAAACGAGGAATTAATTGTCATTAGTGTATGTCAGGAAAACTGATTTTATCGCGACTCTAAATAAATATATGCATTATTAATAATACAGCTCATAGTAAAATAAGTATACAAGTCTGCCGAGTTATAGTGTGAGTCCCAAAACCTACCTTAGCACCACAATCCGCCCCTTTGTTTACACAGTATCCGATAAAAACCGGATCTGCCATTTTCACAAGAATATTATCCACGCAGTAGACATGAATGTATTCGATACCACGAGCTTCCAGGTCTTCCAGAATTCTCTTGTCCCGCAATGCACGGTACAACCCTCCATTACCGTCTGTAAAAAATAATTGTGGTTATTGGGAAAGTAAATTAGAGGGAAATAATGGCTAGAAATAATTAACAAGAGACTGTTTAAAGCTTGCCTGGAGCTTTGGAGATTTTACTCTGCTTTTCAAGGATAATCTGTCCATCAAATGTGAAAGTAGGGAGCATCCCTTGTTCAAAAACGACAAGGTTGTCCTTTTTCAGTCCAAAATAACCATGGCTTCTGAAAAAGTCCAAGGTAGGCTCCTTTGTATGCTCGCTGGTCATGATGTACCTACATAAACACGAGGATTAGTACAATACAAACATCGGAAATTGTTTTCTTACAAGCCTTTCAACTCCACACTAAGTCAACATACATAAATAAGAATCATGTAAACAAAGGATGGATTCCCCAATCACAAATACTCTAACATCCATCAAAGCATGCATGAATGGGGATTGGGATATTGGGAAGCTCTGAACTGGACAGACAGACAGTGGGAAATTGAGAGTCTGCGTTCATGAGACGACGGAAAGACGACACAAAACAAATCAAGACATAAATCATGTCTCATAAATCACAAATCATCTATAAATATAAGTCAAGCTACAAGCTACTGATAATGTTTACATAATAAAAGAGCCTACCATGGAATATCTCCATGATTGCCATAACGTTGTCGTGCAAGAGTCTCGAGTCGTAGAATTCGTTCCGCTTGAAGCTGATACAGAGTTTTCCTAGACGGGAGTCCAACATCGTACATACCTTTGGGATACGAGACTCCTAGACGAGTTCCTTGACCACCGGCCAAGAGCAAAACCGCAACTTTCGCATCGCTAATCTGCCTCAAACCTTTCCATGAGAAACAAAACAAAAATAATTAATAGCTACGCTCTCAGTTCCTATTCTTCTCCTTACAAAAACGCGTGCAACTGCTTATTTTCATTTTCATGAGTATTCTTGCCTCCTTTATTAGTGCAATTAATACACAAACAGGAAATGAACACACACACATTACGTACGTACTTACTCTCTGTACTACTACAGCAATTGTGAATGCATTCGTAAGTACAATAAATGGATACGCGTATCTTTGTGTGAACAATTTTATCTGACGCCTACTACGCAGAAAGATAATATGCATAACTACAGAAGAGAGACACAATTTCGAGCCAATTCATAACAATTCATTAAAATCTAGGTAAATCAACATTATTCACATCAAACTCTTATTATGACAGCTTTTAATAGCATCCATCCCCCCTTTCTACACTTACTATGCAGGATTCTCTATTTTACATTTCCTTAGAAACTATGACGCACCTTCCACCTACACTAAGCATTGCCTACAAACATCTCTATTATGTAGATACGTGTAGCGACTTGTATTACTACAGTGCTGGTATCCTCCACTACTATTTTTAGAAATAAATACACAGAGCAACGAGCAACCTTAAACATTTATCCCGAATAACATGATTGGTATGGTTTCTCTAATGGTTTCTCAGTAGCATCAGTGGCTTCTGTTTCACATCTTTAAACACGCAATTGGAGTAGTGATATTGATGCAACCTTTACAATGATGTGTGGAATTTAACAACAGAAATTGGTTGCAAGTTGCATGTAATATCCGATTTCCCCATTTGTGTAAACATTTATCAGGATGCATATACATAGGATAGGTAAGTACTACACCTGGCACAAAGCAATTACTGGATGAGAATTAAAGAGCTTCATCTTTATGCATCCAACGAATAAATAAGCAGCAGTCAGTCAGTCGATATCACAGCATTAGCCTGTATTCAGTATTCATGCTATGCATCCGCCATGCATACAATGATAAAGCACGAAAACCATGTACCTTGCTATGTTAATTTTATTTATCTCATGAGATTGACGGAATTGCTTTATAAAGCAATTAAAGGCAAATGTATCATCTGCTATTATTGACTATACGTGATGCATCTATTTCAGTTGTCACTATGTTTTGCGTCAATAAGTCGATGGGCTCGGTTGTGGCTAATCATTTGATAACTTGTATTATTACAATCTATATGATATATGGATTAAGTATACATTATATATGTCAATGTACATAGATCCGTGATAATAAACAGTAGTTAAAGGCTCATTGCTCTGCATAGAATATACATAGATAGGTATCACGGTGTAACATTTTTATGGAATGATCAATGATATAATTAGCAACTGTATGCAAGGTAGCTGATCTATTTATCAAATTAACTTTGACGCTAGCGTTAATTTTTCAAAGATAATATTAAAGAAACTTAGTTTATCGTATTTATTTGAATGAATAAGCAAATGAATGATAGGAACTTGAACCCACGGAGCTGAAGTTTAGTTCTTCGTTGATAGAAATGATTTACTAGGGGAGATGTGAAGTGAGAACGAAAGGAATGAATGGGCATCTCTTACCTTCATCCTCATATTGCTTCAATTTAGTAGCCTCAGTTCGTACGACGGCTCCATGAATATCAGGATTCGTTGGTTGAAGACGATCATCGAGCTTCCCAAGCTCATTGTTCTTCGTTGAGCCCGTATTTTTGAAATACCTGGTCACTTCCTCCAGGTTCAGTCTGAACAATAGCAAATGAAATCATTTTAGATTTGCTCCTTGCTACATTTATATGAAAGTATTTAGCATTCTCGTAAAAAGAGTTGGTAAGCACAGCTCGTGCTACATCTCTTAACAAATATTTTTGTGAAGCAAGACGCAATGTCTAGCTAACAATAAATAGTGGCACAATAAGCAATTTCATCTAAGTATCTTGGCGACCGAAATAATATGATGGTTAATCCTTTAGTAAGTACATAGTAAGCACATGTACGGTATGCAAATAAAATTGTAGAATATTTTAGTGGTGTCTAAATATTTGCTTCCTATTAAAATTAATAATAAAGATTTGAATAGAGAAACAGTTGCATAATAATGAAAAAGGAAAGGGAGAATATCAAAAAACTGGTTTTAAATATGAATACGATGTGCAAAGAAATATAGGAGTCATAAAGTGAGGGTGAGTAGTGGAGTGAGTAGAGAGAATTGTAACAATGAGACAACTCATTCCCTTCACATTTACCTGTGGACATTATCATCGTAAATAATGGAGAATGATACGAGAGCTAAATAGTATTACAAAATATGCTCCTATTTAAAAGTAAAAGGTGTGTGGTGGTGACTAGGTAAGCCACATTTGATAGTAACAGATTAGATGAACAAACAAAGAAAAAATTGCTTACTCGACAATGTCTCGATATAATTCCTGTTGTTCATCTGCATCCAACGAAGGCCAGAATTGTAGCAAATGTTCTTGGCCGTAGGTAGCCAACTGTTCCCTCAACGCCGGTATATTCATGTCACTCATCTTTTAACTTCGGATTGTCAGAATTTAAAAATCTTCTCTTCACTCTTTACTAAAAGTACAACAGTAAAATGTAAGTTTTCAACTCATTTAAGGAATGATTGGTAGTAGGTATTCTATGAATCCGAAAGGGCACTCTCCCTATCTACACAAAAATGTTTCATATGGAAGATAGTCGCACTTGGCTAGGATTACATCAAAATCATGTAATCGCAGAAATGAATCGTTTGGAATGTGTAAATCCTTTTTGACTGTGAATCAGAAGTTGCAGTTCAAGTTTCAGATGGAACGGAGAGTAATGTAAGCGAGAGAAATGAATGAATGCAACTGATTCTTGTGATGTGAGCTAAACTGTGGACGAGGATTTTAGTCTGCTGACTTGTTTGCGAGCATTTATTGCAATAATAATATCTCTGTAGTAGTCTAGCTAGTAGTAAGTAAGTATGTGTGGCTTTGTGTGTTTTCAATGTGAACGTGAGACGAGAGAGAAATAGAGCGAGTGTAACGAGTTGCTCAGACCAAAGAGAAAGAGTGACTCTCGGACTCTAACTACCTGTACAGATAGACAAAATCACAATTCATTTCCAATTATGACCTACTTAAATAGCCACTACTAGTCTCTACATAGAAATACATTGAAGTACACAGACCTATCAAATGCATGCATTCATTACACTAAGCATACAGTGCAGGATACATACACATTCAACAAATAAAAGTATTCAAGCACCTAGTTTCAGAAGCAATGACTTTCCCCAATCTCGACCCCTCAAACATAATATCTGTAATTACCTTTATGCGAAATATTACACTAACAGATAGAGAGAGAGAGAGAGAGACTCGACTCGTATAGATCCAAACCATATTTATATATGATCATGATTATTCTATTGTTCTAACCCAACTGCATCCAATCTAACCACTACCGACCACTCTGTACGATGTAGGTATCTACATTATTATCATCAACTAGACTATTGACATGAACAAAACAGAGTATCCATATTATCCCATGCATATGTATACGGAATAGTACCAGAACATTTCTGATACTTTATGCATGGATGTCTATTCTACTCGTACATTACATAGCTAACTAGCCTCTAACAACATATTTATCGTTGGCAATAGCATTTTATATCGTTATCATCATAATGCTACAATACTATCCTTCTACCTAATAAGCTAGTAATGCCAGTGAATTTTAAGGTGATGAAGCGTAAATGAAATAGTAATTATTTTATGATTAATAAGCTATTATTATCCTCATGCCCAAAGTAATCATTCTTTAGTAAATTATACATAAAGCCCGATCATTATTCTTTAAAATAGATAGCAATATCTGTTTTCAAAAACATGACATGATGACTAACTCTCGTCTCATATTTTCTTCAGAACGACTGCGTCAATGGAGCTTAGCTTTTGTCTCATCCCAATATTTAATAGATTAGAGCTGCTGTATTGTAAATTGTAACGCAATTTTAAAGGTCATTAAAGGCAGACAAGTTTTAATATCTCAACATTTGAACTTTAGAAATGCTGTAAAAATTAACAATGAAATCATAAAATAAAAATAATAGCATTAGGTTTGATTGTACATACTATAGGATGCCAATGACTAATATTCTTATATGACTCATAAATAACTATGTAGGTACTCCGTAGTAAATGATTATCGACTTTAGATACAAAATATAATAATACGCTTCGATATATTTTATAGTAATGTAATGAGAGTTGAATAAATGCGATAATCGCTAGTTTATTAGGGAACAGCATTGATATATTGTAGCAAAAAAGTCTGTGCTATGAATAGGAATTGAGTAGTATTTATGCACACTGCCAGACTCTAGCTAGTAGAAACATGATCTGATTTATCTCTGAGAGATACTACGCTAAGATGACCTATGAATTTGCCATGACTCTTTTCTAAACCATAAAGAACACTAACTTATAACTTCCCACAGCTTTGCTAGCAATTAAATACGCGAATGCAGCCAGTTCAGTTAACTTGTAAGCTAATGGTCTGTTGTAAGTTGGAGTTTGTGTGTTATATTATACGGATATTTATTTTGGGTCTCCTGTAGACAAACAAGACGAAGACAAACGGATAAACGCAACGAACCAAAAAGGCTATGTCATATGTATGTAAAGCTACTCTACTAAAGCTATGCAGAACCATCGAATTTTTGTTCCATAGTGCTGTATAGCTAATCAACAGACGAAAGTGACTTGGTCACTTTACTTCACTTTTTACTTATGCAATTCAAATGCTGCAACTAAACTACTCACACATACAGCAGGCGTAATACCATTATGAACAGAATGCCGTACTCACATAACATTTAGCAAGTAGTACAGCATTCAAATATTCATTGCTATATAGAAAAGACGAACACAATACCAGTCTAGCAAGTCCCATGCTTACCAAATTCGTTTTATTTACAAGTACAAGACAATGTGTGCAGTTCAACCGCTTTGCCTAAAATCTACCTACACTTACACTACATCAGAAGAGATGCTATTATGCTACATCAGAGAGAATGTCGAACTCGAATTGTATCTTCCCAATGATACGTGTACAAATCCACATCTTATAAAATATTATGACCATAACATTCTTCGTATCAAGATTTCACATACATTTGGAGTACTTATGGCAATGTCTCATGTAGGCCTACGATTATCGCCATACAATATTTCACTCGATGACTGAAAAATAAAATCCAAATGCAGTTTGTTAGTGACAGGCAGAGACGCCAACAATAACGTCGCAATGTATTTATGCTAATTTAACAGCTTCAGTAATTCTATTAATATTCAGGAAAAACTTTCTGTAGAAATCTATTTGATGGACATTGAAACAGGGAGATTTACTAAGCGCTTTAATTTCCCAACACAGTTAGCAAATGAATTTTCAGCTTATCAATTTTAAATGAATATTTTGAGTAAATGGAGTTTATCCTTAATGAATTTATTTTGCCTCTATTTGTCCTGCAGGAACTTTTTTTTAAACTTTTTTTACAAAGACCTACATTTTATCCACTACTAATAGAGGATAGTTTTAAGTTTAAATAGTTTGAAAGGTATTATTGAAAATACAAGTAAACAAGTAAATCTTGTCCCTATTTGAAAACAGTCATAATGAACTATACTTGTAAGTAAGCTAGGTAATTAACGAGTATATAATCTTACATGTATAATAATATAACCAATGATACTATTGCATAAGTCTATAATATAATCTCTCTAAAGTTTTAGATCATAAAATATCGTGATTTAAAAAACACGGCCTCTTGAATTAAACCAAATTACATAAACTTGCTGTACGATGTAGTAGAATTTTTTCCTACATTTTGGAATACTGTACCATTACCATTATGTAAAAGGCGTAAAATAGAAATTCTTTACCACTACTGTGAGCCCAATCCGATGTCTTCCTACACAACTAAACATACACGACGTAATGTTCGAGTATCACAATCTATGAGCTTGGTTAAAATTCCAGTTTTCATGTTTAATAGCTCTAGAGCAGGTAATTGAGCTACTTAATTGGCACGGTACATACTTATGCTTAATAATTGAATTAAAAAATGACAGAATGATTGCCACATAAATTTGTGGAGTTATTTTTAGCTAGTTGGGTTGATATAAACGCGGCACTCAGCAGGTATGATAAGTAAGCGAGGACGCTGTACATACACTACAAGACTACAATGTATATATACATTTTATATAATACGTATATACAACTGACCAACTACTACAAGTAAGTACTTTCCACTTGAAAATGGGTTCCGCTTCAGTCACCGCTGACTTAGAAAAGTAAAATACATAAAAGTTTACTTTAAAATACTCCATTTCAATGGTAGGTATGTAATTTATAAAAATGGACTTGGTATTACAACGACAATTACTGAGTTCAAAGATCAGGACTAAGTATCGTAGTAGAAGTATACATGCTTATAGGTTAGGTGGGTACCTACATATCACTTGAAAAACAGTTGTTATAAAAATATATCTGTGCAACGTCTGGCCAAATGCCAAAAATAATCGTTTTCTTCCTGTTCCCACAAAAGCGTTAATTTCTGGTCCATAATTTTGGTGATTCGCAAAATTCATTATATTCTGATCTGAGAAGATAAATGCATACGTTGACAATGATTTGATTATTTTGGTACAAAGATATAGTGAGATATTTCAGGTATGCAATATTAATTACTGATATTACTACTCAATATTACTGATCAGATTCCATTAGAATGACATCGATCTATTACCTACTTATAACATGTACGTAAATGTCAATACATTCAATCATTTACTATGCATACAAAACGAGTTTAGCTTCTGTCTACCATGGCCTCATCTAGTTATGTAAAGATACGAGATTTATTACTGACGTTGCCAACACAAGTGCCACTTTACTTACACCCAAACCAACATAATTGAGTTACTTATATGCATTACATCACCAAACAAATAGTGTACAGGGGGCAATTAAATTGATTTTTAGCACAAGTTCAATGCTATTGCAAGGTACGTGTTACATTTTGCATGCCCATTTATGCTAAATAATGTTTGCATGGAAAATAACGTTTGTAGAATAGTAGCTTAAGTAGTATGTGGGGGAAAAGATTGACGCAAATAGAAGTTTTAATTATTAATTGAAGTTATTGGTGTAGCTGAACTGACTTAAACTAAAAGTGCAAAGGCTATATAATGGAGAAGTAGGCTAAGGATTTATTTGATGAACAATGTCATTTCATTAAGCACAAATTAATAAAGGTGTAAATTGTAATTAGGTTAAAAATAACGAAAATAGAAATTAAATTGTCATAAAATTAATTGAAAATAGACATTGCTCTGTAAAAGTGAGTATACAAGTAGCAAACTATGTCCTTTCTTTATTTCTGCATTATTGTGTGCCACAAAAGATAAGAAAATGAGAAAAAGACAGTAAATATTATTCGTGAACAGTGTTTGCTAAAGACAACAACAATAATATTAGGCACTGCTTTTACGAAACAAAGTAAGAAGGTGCGAGTGGCCATTAGCCATAATCTGGTGTGTAATAGTCAGTAGTGTACCTGTCCATTGTAAGTATGTGGCTATGTTTTTGTTGTTTTTATAACCTGACGCTAACCAAGTGTAGAATATTCACATAGATTCCAAAAGAATGCATTGAACCTTTGCATTCCATCGGCATTAGGTACAGTACTTTATTATAAATACGTTAGTTAAGTAGTAGGTAGGTAGTAGCAGTTACTTGTAGCACAATGTACAAGCTGAAAGCAGGAATTGTGTGTAGGCATCTGACTCTTGCATTTCGTAGGCAGGACAGGACAGGACTAAGATGGATATGGCAGCTGAATCACTCTTGACTTGAATTCAACAGAATTAGATGATTACAGTTAGCTAGCTTTAGCCATCATAACTTTTAAATGGAATTGCACTGAATTAAATACTAGGATTCAAATAAATATTATGCTCTCAGTTGATATACGACCAACTAGGCATGCAACTCAACGGAAAATCACAAAATGAGTAATAAGATTATTACTATCAGAGCGAATGCTATAAATAAGATTAGGCTGATATTACATTACAATGCCGTAGTCGTCTCACGTCTCACTTGTCTACCTTAAACGCTATATGTCTCAATACGACACTCGACACGTACAATACAATTTCAATAATGCACATAAATTAGTTTGATTATTATTGGAGCTACTTGCATGCATTGTCATGAGTCCCATTTGCAAATCTACCATGGATTTACTTCATGATAATAATATATGACAATGACAACATATATAATAGATTATGCAAAGTGATGACATGAAGTACAGTTGAGAATTGAGCAGAAGAAATTGAGGGGAATTGTGCTTTGTGAGTCAAGTGACTAAATAACGAAACCGAATAAAGTGACTGAAGTTGTAAGGCTAAGAGGAACGAATTGAGAAGGATCATTACAAGGACAAGAGTTCAACAATTGGATATATTCATTTTAAGAGAATTCACAGCAAGAAATGGTGTGGAGGGAGGGAGTTATTATAGTTAGTACTACATAAGTATACGATGTGTCTACATACCTGCATTAGATTAACTTTGGTATGTGCTCTGATGTGAGTCAAATGATCATTGCAGCCAGTTTGTCAGTTTGATTGTATCTGCTCGTATTTTAATTGTAATTCCTGTAGCTAACGCCAAAGTCTTTCCTTCGTTTATGACTACAGGTAGTAGCAATAGTGACAAGACAACGACACAGAATTTTTCTGCCATGAAATAAATGAGCAACCGGTTGGCATTGGGATGTGCTAAGATTTAAGAAAAAATGAGGATCGTGTCGTGGTCGTTGTTGTAGTAGTAATAGTTCGTTGTTGTAGTAAATAGTAAGTAGTAGTAATAGTAGTAGTAGTAGTAGTAGTAGTAGTGTGATGGAGGGAGGTGTGGATCGCTAACTACTCTCTGCTTTTACATCTACACGACTATAATATTCTTCGAGCTGTGTAGGTATAATGTGCATTTGCTCCTTTCTATCAAACTCCCATCACACATCTAGACGTGCTTACTCACATACTTACAAAACACAATCAAATTCTACATGCATAACTGACAGCCTATACTGAATAGACAGAAAAGAACTTACTAACTGATCAGATTCCAGATTAGAAACACTTATCCCTAGAATAGAGAAAAACTTCCTAGCTTACAAATAGACAGGAGCTAAGCTACAGCCAATTAATATAAAAGTACATATAAGAAATTGTATGCAAAGCCAATAGGCATTCATAATAACGATGAAGCGAACTATTAGATTCTCACATCTTAAGACATATGAAACAAGAACTACTATAGTCAATAATAATGGGGCTCTTATCCAAAATGCTACTTATTTACATTAATATGTTTATTGTCAGATTTGCTAGGTTCTATCTAAATAACTACAGATACACAGGCAACAAAGATTCAGCCAATTGTAATAAATCGACTCAGCATCAATGTAGATATTACCATGTAATTTTTGCATGATCTCTGCATCTACAGATATATTGTATAGTCTACTTACTTATACGTTGAAGTATAAACAGAGGTTACACGATGTTACATGTGAAGACAAGCTAAATAGAATAAAGGCGCATTTGAATAGATGTGAATGTAGGGAAGGTATTATGTATAGGTATCTACTGACTTCTTATGAAACTTCTTGTAAAGTTACTCCACCCAAATCACAACTCAATATTCGATCGATTTCAAAAAAAATGTAATGGGATAAAGAATAAAGAGTATATAGTATCATTGTAAGTATTCTATGTATAATATAAACTAAGCTAGAGTGTAGAGATGAAATCTGTTGTGTTATGCTCTTACGCGGAAGTTATTTTACATGCCACATGGCCTGGCCTAGCCCGACGCGGGCAAAAAACATTGGCAGTCATAGTGAATGGAACGGAAGTTAACAAGCGACAGTAGTAGATTGTGTTCATGTACAAGATATTACTTTTGCATGTTTTTATCTCGACGTTTATATGCATGTTATACAAATTCCTACATGAATAGTGGATAACTCCACCAAATGGACAGACATGCATTCCTGTTGGTGGATTATTACGTTAAATTTCTATTTTCTATTGCTAATTGTGTGTAATTGGAATTGGGATTTAAATAATGAAAAAAGCAGGGATAGAAATAAATTTCTGTGCTAATTTTGGAGTTGTTTTAAGAGAGGGGCACAAGGAACGTTTAAAGAGCGAGAGAGAGAGAGAGAGACAAAGGCAAGTAAGATAGGTAGGTGGCTAAAATGTGCATGAGATGAAATGTAGGTAGCATGAAATGTAGTAGCTACCTGGTCAGGATGTAATTGTATTTGTGCAAAAATAGAAGAGACTATGGAGGTAATTAATGGAGATATTTAGTTGTGTAAAGTGTAGAGTGAGTAGATATTGCAAAAAGTGAAAAATGTATTTTTAATGATTAGAGGTAAATATGTAGTCGATTAAAAGCTGACCTTGGTGTCACCGCCGAGTTGTATCTGCTGAAAAACGCCTTGAACAAGAGCTGAAGTGTGATGGTGTTCGGTCCAACGTTTCCTCGCGACTGCCGATTCCACATCTGTTACAATTGAAGAGGCTCTCAGTCAGATAACAAATAACAAGATAGAAAATAGTAGTAGTACACAATAGACACAGTCCGCCCGTCCACGAACAAGGAGACATGGCATGGCACTACGGACACCACCACCAACCACCATATCATAATGCATTACATGAGTAGACTCCATTCTCTACTTAGTTGGTGGTGGTGGATATTGCACTAGAATGCTTTGTCATTATTAATACCTTCCACTCGTAGTCAGCCCATGAATTCGACTCTATTTTCTATTCTGCGTAATGTTGTACTTGCAGTTGTTAACTTCTAAATAGTCACTTTCATTGCATATTAAATAAGTCTCTCTCTGTCACACGGGCAGCAGTCCCTCCAACCCACCAACGATTTAATAATTCTATCTATAGTATCTGTCCTTTATGGAGTTGCATTTTAAATATAGGTACCTTGTCTTTCGTCAAGTCTCATTACACATAGTGCCACTAATACTACAAGTACATACGCAAGTACATGACCAAACTCAAAGCATTGCACCCAAATCAATTCAATTCTCTAAAGACACAGAAACACAGCTCTGCCTGGTAGGACAACTTCAATCAATGTTCAAGCGCACGTTGTTTGTATTATTGGTAATGTGTCTCTCTGTCATTCTTGCTGACAACCAAAAGTCACAATGCTAAACTATAATCGAGTTTTCTATTTCCACTATTTAGCTGTCCTTTGGAGCAGTTTATTTTCGGCTTTCTTACACTTCTTCTCCTAATAATAATAATCCACCTTACTATAATATTAGACACGTAGCTAACTTTAAGTAAATTCTCGATATCCTTATTATTTACAAATCATTGTTCATTCGGGAAGTACATGGTCATAACGTAAATCTATACTCACACTATCCAAAAATATCGAAAAAGCATTCATACAAATATTATTATAATAGCAATAATAAGTAGTATGCGATTGGTCCGTACGAGACTACGAGTCCAGATGCACTGTACACACATACATTTGTCTATAGATATCAATTAGGATATCAGAAATGATTTTAACGATAACTTGTAAAACTTGTTAGGCATAATAATAATATGGCGTGTCATTTGGATAATAGTTGAAAAGTGCGGAGGTTATTTACGGCTAGAAAAATGTGGATGCCTTGATCTGCATATTTAGATTCTACTGTAGGAATAGTACTTATAGCTTAGGTAAGGTATGTATATGAAGAGGAGAACTGCTGCACAGTTTTCTAATTGTAATAAAGTGGCCTTTTATTCGTACCTACAGAGTGTTTGGGAAGAATTGGATTAGAACAGTTGGCACGGAAAGTGAAGGAGAGATCCAGAAGACACCACGCCTCGTTTACCTGCTCGAATATCTACATGCTTTTCATTAAACTCCACTCTCCATTAATGGCTCGACTTTCGACAAGCTTCGACTTAGCCACTTAAAAATTCACAATACTCCAGAAGATCCTTCCTCACGATGCATGATCTCTGCAAAAGCGGGCATGAGCTGTGCTTCTATACGGGCAATCATATAAATCTGTACTTTATATTATCTTGGCATATAATACTGACCACATATACGTGTATTGTATCTATAGGATCACTATCTGCTACCTGAGTTGATATCTGTGTTATTCCTCACAATCCAAGGAGCTACTCCATAAAATAACAAACCATTATGATGCATTTGTTTTAAATGTGTTGGAAGTGGAATGAGTAATAAACATAATATGCATAACTCATTCCTTATCTATAGGCAAATGTGTTTGTATAATTTAGCATAGGGCAGGTACAATCGTACAATAGGTCCACAGCAAAAACGCGTGGAATTTTAAGGTTAACCAGTGTAGGAAGCAAACGAAGAGATAATTGCTAGGACATGCATCATGCATTGAAATGAGCATGCACTAGGCAAATGAGACAATGTACACACTGTTAATTGAAGTTAGTGAGCTTAATTAACCAATACAAGCATTAGTTTTTCGAGTAGCTCGCCAAGTACTGATGATTCGCCCGTGACAAACCTAATTCCTCATACGATATCACTGATCAATAAAACACCTAATACGATTATGTTTTATTATAATGATCATTGGCTATTTACTTACAACCTATTGTTATAATATATCCACTCTCGATGACAGCAAATGCTTATTTCCATCAATACCTTCCTTGAAACAACGAGTGCATTATGCATGTGTGTTACAACAAATACTTCCGATGTTTCCATTGCAGTCAGTCATACACTATTTTCCTAGTAATCTCTCATGCTTGCAAGCATTGGAAAACACCAAGCGCTTGGTGTTTTCCAATTCTTAATGTAAACGCAATTACATTTATGAGTTTATGACGCTCGCGCTCAAAGAAAAGCTACTTGACTATGTACCTACCTTATAATCAGGGTACGGATATTTATTTATTTAAAACGCCAAAATATTTAAATATAAATTTTTTTATACCGTCCCTCAGGCTTAATTACATTGGTGGAAATAT
>JABASI010001446.1:0-24945 GCA_019776505.1 Tomocerus nigrus
TCGACCATATTGAATAGGGTTCCTCACAGGCCTATATGCATTGTTTTTGCATAGTTTGGTTAACCTAAGTCAATGCGTTCGGGAGTTATCGTGCTAACGGACGGACGGACAGAATGTGCGATTCTATAAGCTCCCCAGTGGGCGAGCTAAAACGAGTTTTGTCGAATTAACTACTAAATTTAGGTAGGTACCTCGATATCATTACTTACATCTTTAATGTTGAAGACGGAGCCACGTCTGAGTAAAAGTATTAATTGTTAAATTAAGCATTCAGATCATACAATAGATTTTTAAAATGGGCAAAAAAAGAGAAAAATAAACTCCTTGCTCTAAAAGTAACAAGCTTAAAGGATGTCGTTACATTTACAAGAGTAGATTTACAATCTCCTCGACGAAACTAGCTTGAATGCAAATGTTAGTGAGAAAAAATGTGATTTTTTGCGGAAAAGGGTATAAGTGAGAGTCAAATGGAGTCGTATAATGGTATTGTAGGAGAGTCGTGTAAAGGTAAAAGCAATGTAATTCACAATTCTGTCAAAATCAACTTGGCTACTCATCACATCCCCATCACCGCCGGTGTAACACAATGAGACAAGACAACGAACAGCCCATACAAATTTCTTCAGGGAAAAAAAATCAGGAAACAAGTGAAAAGAATAAAATGGAGCAGTTAATTGGCATGAGCATAAACAAATGCATTTATCAACACTGAACCTAATTCGTCGTTTCACTTTATTTACTTTATTCTAGATCATAATATTATATCATTGTCCTAAGCTACATAACTCTCGATTACCGGTCTGTTGTCTGTGCACGATGTAATCAACTATGAAATATTGTTCTGAGAGAGTTAAGAATTTGCAGTTGCAAAAAATACACATGTCAGTGAGAGTAAAAAATAAAAATACCTACATAATTCCTATTCCTACTACAATCGTAAGTACACTCTTGAATAACAATAATCTAAATAGTTACCTATATATATTAGAGGAGCAGCAAAAAAGAAGTTAATATGCAACGTAACGAATTGAGTGCACTATTTAGTGCTAACTATCTAACTGGGTTCGGAATGCAAGATGCAATACGTGGGATAGGTGTACAAATTTTGTGCTACATTAAATTGCATTAAATGATATGGAGGCTGCTGTCTCACGACTAGCCGCTCACACTCTACGATCCCATAGCTCAGACACACTTAGATATTGACAGACAGTGTGTCAGTCAGTCACAAATGTTATATAATGGCTATAAGTGGTAGGAACAGGAAGCTGCTCAACTGAATCATCTCAACAATAGTCAACATTGTAACGTGGTATACGCCTAACACTACTAATTGTATGTAAGAACACCAAAGTCCTTTACCTTATCACCTTAATGCGAGATCTGTTTACATCACTGTAAACGACAGGAGATACAGATAATGATAATATATGGAACTCACTACGCATCGAACATAACAACTAGATTTGCACATGCTTTCCCACATACAACCATTAACTCAATCAGCGAAATTGTAGGAAAAGATCCAACACTGATATACATGTCCACAGATGATACATATTTTGAATATATTATATGTGAGTGCAATAAAATTGCTATAAATTAACTTTATAGTATATAGGTATACTGTACTTCCCATATATACCTCCTGTTTGTCCGTCTCCTAAAGGGAACAACATAATCAAAATCAACCAAGACATATAATGCCCTGCAGTAAAGTACCTCTAAGATTTTTGCAGATGAACTATAACGATAAGGATGTGGACATACCTACAAACTTTTAAGAATCAGGTGAATTGTTCATTTTCATTATTAGATGAAAGGATGCTTTTAATTTTGCAATTTTCTGGTCAGCCACTACTCATTCTCCCTCTCTTCTGCACCACTTCTCTTTCCACATTTTATTCTCCTCTGAACACTTTTCTTGGGACTTGTCTCATTTTTACTCACCACCTACCATTTAATGAACGTATAAAAGCTAAAGACAAACAAAATCCTTTAGTCATTTCATCCGCCTTCGTCCGACTGTAACAAACAATTCAATTGCCAGTGCTTACCTATTTATTATAGTGCTCTTACAAATCATATTTTCAAAAAATATGGCCAAATCTGCTCTTATTGCCTTTGTGATCACGCTTTTCGGTAAATATTATCTTTGTCTAACAAAGTATTCAATATATTTATACGAAGATAGAAAATTGTTTACATTGGATTTCTTGAAACTTTTCCATGAGAAAATTATTTGGCAACCTATTAAAAGTGAATAAGTGCGACATTTATTTGTGACGAGTTTAATAATGAAATAAAATCTTTGTTTTATTTCATATAGGGAGCTCCTTTGCTGGAAGCTATGGAGGACCTCCTCTCCGAAATCATTATCATGGACATGGTCATCATCATGGACATCATGCAGCAGTAGTTCCTGTGGGTTCAGCGTATAAATCAAGTGGACCTCATGGATACAAACACTCCATTCCCGCTGCGGCTATCAGGAACGTTGAAACTGTCGGTGTCACCAAAACCATCACTCCCGTTGTCACAAAAACGACTACAAGATTGACTCACAGCGAACCGGCTCTTAGCATTGGACACGTTCAGGGTAAAATGATTTTTTAAACTTATTTCATGGAATTTAAAAAAATTCCGTCTTTATCCGAATTAAATTCTAGATTAGTTTCTAAAGATCATCAATTTCATCCGGAATTTATAGACTTTTTTCATTTTATTTGCCTATCCATTTTGCATCTATCAATTAATAGTTTATTTATTTTGCTATTCAACGATAATTTATTTCATATGGCACCTGAAAACAATATAATTCTAAAACCATTGCCTCAATGATAAGATTTCATTGGCAATCTTAAAAAACGATTTTCTGACATTATTTGACAGTTTTCTTTGGAAGTGATAAAATTCTAAAACTGAATTCTAAAATGATTTTTCCAGGATACACTCAAACAGCAATTGGATCTCCTAAAGTGGCTCCAGTGCAATTCAACACTCAATACACTTCCTACTCAAATCCTACAGTTGGTGTCAACGGTCCAGTTTCTTACGCAGGTCCAGCAGTCTCCACTGGTTATGCACTTGCTGCCGCTCCAGCCATTGGATATGGAGCTGGTCCAGTTGTGGCTTCCGGGTACGGAGGTTATGGCGTTGGTTACGCAGCAGCTCCCGCTTATGCCGCAGCTCCGGCCTACGCTGCAGCTCCCGCCTACGCTGCAGTTTCTGCATATGATGGACATGGACATGGACACGGACATGGGCATGGACTTGCATACGCAGTTCCCCAGGCTGAATACGCTACCCAAGCATTAGCTGTTGCCGAAATTGCTCCAAGTCTGAGTGTTGAATCTTACGGAGCAGAGGCATTTGACGCCCCAATCGCTGCATTTACAGATGTTCAGAGTGGCCATGCAATTTACTCTGACGGAGGACATTACGGACATGGTGCTTATGGAAGGGGAAAATGAATCCGCTCCAGTTTCATCCAAATTCCAGTATCCCAGTCAAGATTTGATTTAGTCAGATAAACAAACCTCAGAGCTGCATTTCTTTGAAACTCACTCAAAAATTACCATTTTGTTGTGTTTTAGTATATTAGGAAGTATTTTCGTCAGTATAATTTTCATGTAAGAAAACCACCGTACATTTGTGTCATTGTGTAGTAGAAATTCCGATAGGGCCATAGAGTACGTGCTTTTCGTGGAAAATCATGTAAGTACCTGTGTTTTTACGAGCCACGTACGGAGATCATTAAGATTGTTGTATTTGTTGGAAAGGGATTTGAAGTGGAATGTTATCTGAGAGTGAGTGAATGTAGTATGCGTATGTAAAGATTAATCATGGTGTTTGGTGCTGTACAAAAAATGGTCGCATGTCGCATCCTTTCAAAACAACGCAAGCAAGCTAATAGCTTCAACAGTTATGTATCCAACTTTCTTCTTCTACTTAATGAGCAATGAGCGTGAGCATCTCATCCTTCTCATTCTATCCGTTTCGATTGTAAATTGTAAATGATTGAATGTTGAATTACTGGGTTGTTTTTAAATGAAGCGAAATAAATAGTCTAGTGCATTATACTTATGATTGTCTACTTGCATATCATTTTCCTTCCCAGCTGTGCATTACGTTTTTAGAATACATAGGTACTATTATTATGAGTTTGAACTATCAATGCTCATTTAGCACATAATTACATAGTCTCCATCATTTAAGTGTAGCCATTTTATCGTTCATTATAATATCCCATGCCTTATAATTGCAAATGACTTCATTACAACCGGTACAATATATGCAACCTATTAAATAATGCATAATGACAAGATAAGAAAGACAATTGCTACGTCTTGTAGCACCGCATCGTTTAATAATGGCATATAATTTTATTTTAAATGTCTTTTCTCAACCTATAGGTTTTATCACCATTACAGAATCATTTAACATTTATGATATGAAAGTCTTAAGATCTCACCGGTTGAGAGAAGTAGGAAAGAAAACGTAAAAATGCAATAAAATTATTTTATGCTGAATTTAGTACTGCAACATGTAATAATAATAAATAGTATATGCGGTTATATTATTAGTTCTAAGATAATTAAGATATCTAGCTATAATGAAAATGACTACTTATTCTGCTGCGGTAAATAACACATTAAGTAGGTACGTAATCAGTAATACGCTTGCTTTGCTTGTGCTGAAACATCTTATAGATAAATTACAGGTTAATTGCTTTTACATAAATATAATGTGTTCTATGAAATAGATAATCCAGAAAATCCACGAGCTTGATAAATAATCTCTTAATTGCGAAGTTAAATTATTTATCTGTAACAATAGGCAAATGAAAATTTTCTAAGTTCAGTAGTACACGGAAATATTGAAGTATAGAATTCCTAGATAGAAAATATTTATCCGCGAACAGCACGACCGGTTTCATCACGATTCGATTTCCCTAAGAGATTCTCTTGAAGAGATTTTAATTCTGTGTCGCGAGAATTTTCAGCCGGAGCCATAGCCCAGGGCTGAAGATCAGAGCTGCCAAATAGAAGGTAGACAATACTTCCGAAAATACTGAATGCAGCAGCAATGTAAAACACCATTAACCATTCACTTCTGGATCCTGTTGCTGTAACATGACCAACTAACGCTGGACAAAGGAATCCTGTCAGCAATCCGAACGTGTTGCTCACTCCTGTAACAACTCCAGCAAATCTCGGTGCTATTTCAAATACACTAAAGAGATATCCACCCATGAAAGCAAACTCCGTGAATGCTAGACCAATGGCTATGAGAAATATTGCTTCGATCTGACTGTTACAAGATAGGAAGCCTATTACTGAAAGACAGATTGCAGGAATCACCATTCCTAGAAATAACAGTTTTTTTCAAGATAAGATTTTCTTCCCATGAACATTGATTACCGTTTCATATCGTGTCTTAAAAAACTCACCAACAGTGTTGAAACATTTTCGGAGGTATGTCAACCGGCACAGGTCCATTTTCCTCACTATGTCAAATATTTGGCTCACCGCAAAATGAAAGATCATCATTATTATAAATGGAATGGATGAGTACAATCCATTCTGCAAAAATAAATTCAGTTAAATAAATTATCACATGCTTATTCATTACAGATGTAAGTTGTTGCAGTGTCAAAATGAATCAACATGTTTACAAACCTGACTGATGTCCATTCCCATAACCTCCTTCAGAAATGTGGGTAAATATGTAACCATTGTAAGAAAGACCCAAAAACAACAGAAATTCGTGATAAGCAAGGCCATTATAGGCCCCGAGAAAAGAATCATCTTCCAAGGAACATTTAGTTTCTGTTAATAAATACAATTATTAGTTTATCCAACGGGAGTTTCCCTCGAAAATGTGTCAATTATGATTGCAAGCCACAAGAAATAGCATGATTTCATTAAATATCCTTTACGAGTAATTCGTTCTATATGATTCGCATTCAATATGATATTCCATTCAACTTGCAAATCATTTCGTGACTTACCGATTTCGTTCCATTGCCATATTGCACAGCTCGAGTCTTTCTTAAGTACTGTAGCTCTATAAGTTGTATCCTAGGATGCTTTTCAGGCCAATCAAATATTAGGAAGTAGGCACCGATGCAGCAAACGATTCCAAATGTTCCTATCGTAAAAACCAAAGTACCTACTCAATAAACTTTTCAATTTTCTAAGCAATCTTCTCATTGTTGTTCATCGAATATCAATTTGCCTCATATCTATCTATGTAGTCCAATTTTGTACCTGTAACATAAAATATCCATTCCCATCCGAGATATTTGCACAAAAATGCAGCAATGGGATAAGTGAATGCAGATGCAATGCTGAACCCAGCATAAGCTATTCCAAGAAGAAAAGCCCTTTCCCTAGCACCGCACCATCGAGCTGACAAAACGTTTATCGAAGGAATGGACCCTCCCTGACAAAGACAAGACAAAAATAAAATGCTTGGGATATCACCACGTAGATTTACGGTTGTAAAAATTATATATATATATAAATTGAGTCTGATATAGCAAATATAATGAGTACATACATTGACTAAACCTTGTAACAACCGAACGACAAAGAGGTACTGCGGGCCCAACTTTGCAGCCAACGGATTGACTAGAGATAAAGTGCTGAAAACAAACGTAGACAGTAGGAAGGCTTTCTTCGCACCAAATCGATCGCAAATCCAACCTCCAGGAATCTACAACGTGGAAGAACGAAAAACATTTTTTGTAATTTTCTCCATTTAATCCATTTTCCACTTAAGCTCATAGACATATTGATCAAACTTCTTTCTATCAAGTACATCCTTTATCCTTTTGTTTCACATTTGGAAAGGTCTATAAAAGATATGTCTACTTATACTTATATACCAGATTGAAAGTATTTACAAAAGTTCGTTACATTTAGAAAATTCTCAAAAATGACCAACATTCAAGGAGTATTAACGATGTGTACATTGTACTGCTCAGCATCTGAATATGCATAACTATAGAAGGTAGGTAATCGGATTTTCAACTCGTTAGTAGATGAATGGATATGTAAGTACATACACCATAAAACAGCACCCTGGGTATACTTATACAAATTGAAAAAGTAATTACTTACTTGGGTAAAAACAAATCCATAATAAAATGACGCCAACAATTGCCCTTGGACATCTTTCGACCATTCAAACTCCCCCACATCCCCCTGTCAATCAAAAAATTAAATACTGTTCAGATATCTATAAGCTACACGAGTACAAGACAAATGGATTAACATAGTAAGTCCATCACGTATTATAATACATGCATAGACTGATTATCTTTACACGTGAAACCATACATGAGAATTGTTTTTCAACGAAGGTGTAGCGATGAATTTGCAATCTTGTTCGTTAGCCAAAATGTCTTGATTATTTTCAGTATTGTTTTCGTAATTTTCATTGTTTTCCAAAGTCTCAAAATCTTTTTTCAGGACGGAAATGTTGTTTCTACTGGAATTGAGATTATCTTGGAAGTAGGAAATATCGACTGTTGAGTTCAAAGACGGCACGTGGTAAATTGGCTTTACCATGCAAACTAAAGCAAAGTTAATATTGATTCTCTGGATCATAAAGCTGAATGTGGTTATCATACAAACTACGAACAATGTGAGCCGACAGGAAAACAGTAACGGAGCTGAAAATAAAGAAGATAAATGAAGATATGCAATCACTAATCACTATATATCTAAATAGAGTATGTGTAAATTATACTAGGATAAACAGTTTATGATTTTATGATGCATAGTTTACCTGGTTTAGTTGAATCAGCCTTAGTAGCTGATCCGTTTTCGAGATTTGTCCCCATTGCTGTCCTGCAGATGATAAAACAAGGTGGCAAACTAAAATATTTATTTTCTCTGTAGAAAATCCATGATGATGATTGATTATTCTTTATACCTGTCCGAAATCTCCGAGGATGAATATGAGTCTGTGTTGGATATTTGTGCAGTGTGTAGCTAAATACACCACGCTACAAAATCCATAACTATGAGGCTAGTGGTATCTGGATGAGGTATGGAGTGTCGATTATAGGAACATTAGGAGTATACATTAGGCCGAGCTGCAGGAAAATGAATTTGCAATTAACTGGGTAAACAGGCTACATTGCATGTTAGAGAATGGCTATACACAGCTGATATTGGAGAAAAGTAGAAAAGACCTTGTAAGATGTTGGAGAAGTCTTTATGTGATGGAATATATTTGACTTGAACACTAACTCATGTTCGTATCGTGTCTAAGATAACGTTGCCTATACATGTGGAGAATATGTAATCTGATTGTTATACAATACCCAGTCAAGATTGCCTTGCCCTTGACTAACACTATTTGACTACGACGGGAATAGCTATTGTGTAAATGTAATTTATTGCATATTAAAATCTCTTCGTCTGCTCTATGGGAGTATGATCTAATTTTATTTTACGCTATGTCTAGCTATTTGGTTACTTAGATGTAACGACTCAATGGAAGTTATTGACAAAAGTTTCGCGAACAAGGCAAGCAACTGCAAAATATTGAAACTTGCCAGCTGAGCTCCATGCTAAATTCAGTACGCATGTTACTTGCGACAAGGTTCGGAAAGGATAAAAAGGCGAATCTAACCTACATTACTATCTATTTTGTTGGAGTAAGGACTATTCCACTTGTATAGCATTCCAAGTGATACCCAAAGAAAGGACAACTTTCCGCAATGCCCCCAGCGAATTGCGAATGCTCACGCCAAATTACTAAGTGCGAATCCAATGATTATACTACGAAAATGTGCTAACAGAAATTCACACGCATGTATGTATATCATTGCTCTTCAGGAATTCGGTTAAATAATGTGAGAATAACTATAAAAAGTTGGATCTGATTTCAGCATGAAACAAAATAATACAAAATGAGATTTTCTGAGCATAGATTACGTACCACGTACCCATAAGTTTCTAATTATGATGTCCGCAGCAAGATGTGAAGTGCAAGCTATCAGAACGTAATACTAAATTAACATCTCTAGAAGCGTATATGGTTCATTATTTGCTAATCATTTTCGCCTTGGTTTGGTGTCATCACTCTTTTTGTCTAGGTAATGAAATTCGGCTGTTTTTTATATGAATGAATATAGGCATAGGGTTTGTGTTAGTCTGTGTGTGTGTGTTTAAGACATTCATAATCGTATTCTGATTTTCTGATATGAGGCTACGTGACTGTGGCTGTACTTGCATTCTACAAGACAATTAATACTTTCCAAAATGTGAATAACGAATGGAGAAAAATGAAAGTCTGCTTTGTTAGTACCTACCACATTCCTTCGGTAAAACTCTTTTCACAAGCTGTTAAATAATATAAATCTGCCGAATCAGCAAACAAAAATTTAATATTTTTACAGCTAAAACACTAACGTACATGGTATGGTACAGTATCAAGTACAGACTAACGAGGCAGACCTTTTGTAGCACCGAAATTCCGAATTTACCTTGCTGCATTATTCAGAGTAACGCAGTTGCTCTGTATGCTTTTACTATATCTGTCTGTCTGTCCCTGTGCACAATAACTTTAGAACGAATTGACGTACAGTGTTCAAATTTTCTGTGTGTCATCTAGGGGTCAATTGTAGGTCTAAGTTCAAAAATGGGGTCACTGTGACTAGGTCAAATGGGTTATCCTGGGGCCATCTCATAAATGCATAGAGCTACAAAGTACTAATTTTGTACACTGTGTACACATTTTGTATTAATAATGCACTAGTGTGCACTTAGTATTATTTTTACCAATGTACTATTACGATTAGGTCAATAGGTCAAGATAGATACTCTGTATTACATCCGTTTTGTAATGGTTTGTTTAATATCTCCTACTTAAAACGATCCGCTCATTTCCGATATTTTTCTGTTCAATGCTGTCAATTTTCTGGAGTAAATATATAATTAATAGTGTCATGATTTTTATTATTCACGCCACTACGCCAGATTTTAGTAAGGTATACAGAGAGTGTGGTTTATTATATTCATAGGGAAATCAAATACGGGATACGGACACAATAATATTGCAAAAATTAAGAAAAGCCACCTTCAAATGTAATATAATATAGGTATGTAGGAAAAGGTTTCAAAGTAGATCAGATATCATATAGTGCAGATGCAGACGGGCTTAGGTTTTATAGGGAATTCGGTTCATACATCCAAAATTTCCGAAATCCATGGAATCTGCAGATAAACTTACAAACAAATTCTTCCATCGCAAAAGGTCTCCCTCGTAAGTCTACTAAAACGTTCATGAGGTAGAAAAGGGTTGAAAAATTACACGCGGAACAACAAAAATGTCGAATCTGATATAATGAATGACTGATAAGTTTGATGAGCAAGGTTTCATTTATGACCTGGTCTGATCATCAACTAAATAAAGCTCGTAATAGGGCCTAGGTAATATGGAAAGAGACAAAGTTCACGTGAAACATGAACATCTGTGAAGATTTTCAATCTCAGATTCAATTTATGAATTACAAAAAAAATCGTAAAATAAAAATTCCTACCGTTTATAAATTAACAATATCTTGTCACTCTGCTAAAGAATTAAAATACAATTAAAATAACTAAAACAGTTCTAAAGCTAATGAAAGGATACCGAATAGACAAAAACAAAGTAAATAAGTATGCAAGGAATCAAAAAATTTCCTCTATAACATAGTTTGATTCTATTATGAACCGAAAGCTTAGATATCGACTATATTCTAGAGCAATCATAATAATAATAAGAAAAGCAATGGTAGCATTTTCCATTACATATTATTATGTCTATTACAGAATTGGAAATCTTTAAAACATTCACATTCCTAATAAATTAACGTTTCCGTTAGACTACATAAGAAAAATAAGTCACATAAACTATTAATTCAATTAAATTATCCTAAAAGTAATTACCATGCGGTTAGTACAGTGAAGTCACGAACTATTCTTAACAAATTATTCTCTACCAAAAGAAGCTTTATAGGATAAATATTTTTATGCATATTAACGTGCAAGATTGTTGACATAAAAGGCAAGTAAATTGGCGATACGCATTGCATTTTCATAGTATAAAAAAATCTACTCTCATATTCACACTTAACGTGTTACTGACAGTTCGTTATTTTATTTACATTATAGATGTAAATTACATATTATAATGCATTACATATTTTATTTACTCAACTCCAATGAACTGGTATATCATAATTTATAATTACGAGTAGCATCTGTATTTAATTTTATGTTGACAATGAATTCGCAATAGGTGCATGGTATTTTGGATAGATTTAATTGTTAAGCAATTAATTACCCACTAATTGTATGTAGAAATAATAAAAAAGGTAAACAACAGAGGAGTTTCTATTTTGATTGTATATAAACATGACGTGTAACATTCCACACTACTAAATTGGTGCAACTCGTCCGTTATTTATGTATGATGTTTAGATAGCAATATAATTAGCGTGTTGCAATACTAATTACCGTTAATTGTGTACATTAATCGTAAACAATTTTCTCTTTCGTGTTTTTAAAGAATTCGAAGTTTGTTTACACCGTGCGTTTTTAGCATTGTACAGCTTGGGTTGCATCTTTGTTTCATTGTATGCAGGAGTTATTTATTTATTGCTGAATCATAGATCTTCACAAAACAGAAAAATCTAGTTGCTTCCTTCCGGTTGCAATTTAATACTAGTTTTAATAAACTGTTTCAACTTCCACATTTATTTAATGTTTTCTTGATGTGGTATTTCGCTTGGAACTGTAGTTTGCTGGCAGTATTGACTATGACTATTGTCATATAATAATGAGATTAACTGTCACAGTTGACATCCAGCTTGGCTTAGCATTGTCTTAAGTGGTTCATATGTCTGGCATTGGCATACATCTCAAATCTCATTACATATTCCTACCAAGCATAATGAAATCCATTTATATCGGATTATAAGAATAATTGTGAATACAAACCGGGCAGCTTTTTGTAAATGATTCAATATGCTTAGCAAAGTCATGTATGCACCTATACGGAATCAGATCCCTCAGTGTAAGGTAATTTGGAACGAAAATGCTTATTAGATCACTCTAAGCTAATTAGAAATAAAAGAAGCAGATTACACATTTCTGGTAGAAAACCGCTCATGCATTGTGTATTCATGCATAACATGTATGTATACATCTTGTACATTGGCTACCTACATTCATGACTGGAAATTGTTTGTCAGTTTGCTATTGACTTGAAAGGAAATGAAATGAAAATTGAAGTGCAGAATTCATTATACATGTTACACAAATAAATGGATTTCTATAGCTGTATATCTTTTTGTTAGAATTAGCAAACTGTGTTCGTTGTAAATGAAACGCTTTTTTCTTCCTATATTAACATACTAATAAAACTATATGCTAAGCAATAAAATGCGTATAATATTTAAAATAACAGTTATGAATGAACATGATTAATGATTTATTGAATGTATATAGTGATATAGTAAAGGTACAAGAGCATATAGTTGTATCTGTATAAGTACAGCAAGTACAAAACTGTACAAGTCTGCACTTGACTCGGTTTAGCCACAGAAAACACAAAGTACAGCATTGTGCATTGTGTTAAAGTATAAGTGCAAACAATGAAAGAATTTGAGAACACTTTCTCTCCTCCATCTTATTTTGTTTGTTATGCTGGCCCACTTCTCTGTTTCGTTTGACATTCTACGGACTATACGATCAACATTAGAACAAATATAACTGTCCCATGACTATTACTGCACTTATTGCCTTAATTTAATTATGAATCACACTCCAAGTTTAACACTTCTGTCCGAAGTCAACTCATCTAGCTACCTATAAAGTGTTAATGTTTAATTGTCATTTCAAAGTTGAGCCTTGTTTAATTTCTAGATGGTTCTATCGAATTATAAATAACAGTATAATGGGAGATTTCACTTTATATATGCAAACTGCTATTACATATGTATATACGTATATATGGATGCAAATATAAATTGTAAGAAAGACTAATAACAAAGCAATAATAATGAACAATAAACGTACATATACGTATCTAATTCGTTTATAAATGGTAATTAATTACATAGTAGTGCGATTGAATGTAATGCTCTACATATTTCAATGTTACATTATAATAAAAATTCCAATAATAAAGAGGTCATAATATCTTATTATCATAATAAAGAATTCCACAGGTACTTGTTTTGTTTCAATTGACAGTTTTCTTTCATTGACAGATTAAAAATTCTAATAAGTTACATAGAAAATAGAAATACTATACAAAACACCATGATATTCCAACAGTAATAAGGCAAGTCTTATAGATTATGAAATTGTAAGTAATTGGTTACAAAAATAGTAGATACAATTCTAGCAGATCTCTCATGTACTTGAATTATGTATGAAAATATATAGGAGAAAATGGACAAAAATGATTGTCAACTTTACAAGACACATTGGAAATGGAAGACGGTCGAAGACCAATAATTGATGGATAAAATGGAAGAGGTATTAGAAGGAAAGTAGATATTTAGAGTAGAAGTCAGGTAACGAACAAGTTGAGTGTCGTGTCTCATCTGAATTGAGATCGCTGTCAGGTCATAGCCATCCTTAATTCTATTATTTATCTAAATAGTTTATTTACTGGATACAGAAAATATGTATTTAGGCCAATTATTACATAGGAGTTGTAAGTAGTGTAGTACGTAATCTTATAAAACCGTACATGCTTCATTTTAGGGCTCTCTAGTATATACTCATTGTTACAAATATTTTAACGATTAACATAATATAACATACATAAAAACAAAACAACATAACGAAAGTACCCAGAAAGAGATTTGTCTCCACGTACATAGCACTATATAAAGATATAGATACAGTAAAATAAGTAAGTACAGATATTAAGTATCTCTAATAATAATTACTAAACAATAATAATTGTAATCTGTATTATATTTCTTGTCTTACTAAAACATTTCCACGAAAATCCTTTAGTATAGTCAACAGTAGGCATATATATTTATTTATATATAAAATATTCTCGAGCGACAATTGTTTTCTTCTAGGTACAAAGTACATACATACATATATATTATTTGATACTCTTTTCACTTGGGGGGTTCTATATATATGTATGGTGTATATAATATATATATCTAAATATTTATAGGTTTATTTAGTAACAAAGATAGAATTGGAATGTTTTATTAGACGATAGTTCAGTCCCTAGGTATTCGTTTGTGGATTTGAACATGTTTAAGGAGATGTGCTTTTTGTCGAAAGGCCTTGCCACACGTGTCGCATTTGAAGGGCTTCTCTCCCGTGTGGGTTCTCAGATGAACTTTGATATTGGACTTGTTGAGGAAGCCCCGATTGCAAATTCCGCAGCGATGAATCGGTTTTTCTTTGCCGCAGCCGTCTAACCCTGACAGACTTCCACTGTCAACACAACCAGTGCTGGATCCAGAGGAACTTATCACTTTTGACGACTTTCGTTTGTTTTTTAATCCGCTGCCTCCAATTCGGCTGTTGGGTGACACTCCCTGCGTGCAAATAGTATTCCAATCCTTAGCTCGATCCTTGCATTCAACGAAATGTAATTTAGGAGAATATATACCGTTCTTGTAAGAAAAGCTTACATGATTGTGGATTTGGTCGTAAGGAGCATTGGAAGGTGAGTTGGAGAAGGGGGACATGTAACTCTCTCCAGAGGGATGATGGTAGTTCCCACTGCTCGAATTTATTAGATTGCTGTTATCGTGACTGTGCGGTGACGGCTTATTCCCACGATTGTTATACGATGATTTTCGAAATCGGGCTGAGCCATTAGATCCCCCGTGCTGGTTGTTCATCATCGTTGAAGTGACGACGGCTGGGGGAGACACGTGAGTCGTATGTGGTCTTTGCACTTCCCCATTGCCCACGTGCTCCAGAAAAGGTGGTGACCCTCCCTCCAGTCTGTCCAATGTGTACGGATCCACTTTGAGGACATACGGAGTTGTTGACTCGGGCACTTGCTGACAAGGGGATATACTACTAGAACCACTTCCTCCATTTCGAAGACCTCCGTTCGGATTCTGCTGTAATCTGCAAAGAGAAATTATTTCACTCAAAATAAATAATCAACAAACACACATGATAGTCATCATAGTTCACCAGTTATCTCTTTTCTATCACTGAATAGATCAGCAATGTAATTCATCCGTCGATTACAAATAATTACATCTTTCTATCCCCCATACCTACAGCTACATACACAAAAGTACTAAATTCTTGTGCGTAAAACTATTTAACTACTATAGCACATCCATTCAAAAACTAATATAAATAATTAAAACATCCTTCTTCCACATTAATTTTACAGACTAACATGCGAAACACATGTTAATACACCGTACCCTAACGTTTTGCCACTCTATTTATACCGCTTATCTTCATCTTCTACTAACTCACTGAAAAATTGCGTCTGTAGATAAGCCTAAACCATCTCAACTAGATAAATAACATATTTAGCACCTAATCCTTAAGCATACCCTTATTGTGTGCAAGTACATAGTTATGAATGGATACGCTTCATCCATTCATAGAAAAATGTCTTGGATGAAAGATGAAACCAAGTCAAACTCAAACTCAAGAGAATCCTTCATCACTATTTCAAAAAAGATTCCATTATCTTGAACAAATCTATACGAGTCTATTATTTTTATGCAAACATAACTATTATTCAGACAGACTATGCTATTTATTGCTCTCTGTGCCAAACGAAATGAAACAAGAGGGAAAGAGTAGTTTGTAATCGACTCTAAAGACTCTTATGCAGTCTATCTATATATGCAAAAGTCATTCTTATATATAGGGATGCATGCATAGATACATCTACATCTAGAGTAGATATAGATAGCACGTATGGTAGAGCAGAATAATGAAGAATGATTTAGTTGAGCAGGTTCGCAAACAAAGAACCGCAACAACAACAACAGTCTTACTCCACTTTCCGCCAACAACATCTCTACTATCGTTCTCAATTCTTTCTTCGAGAGATAAGTCTGGCGATAGGAATAGAGAAGCCAAGATACACACACATGCACAAAGATTCATCCCTACTTTAAATACACTTTAAAAAAACTCATCAAAAAAGCACTCTACACGAGACGAGACAAGACAGACAGGTGAAGTGAAATACGTAAATTCAACAAAAAAGCTTTTATCTCAAATTTGTTAAAAGTCAAAAGTAGACACATAATTATTGCTCCACAGCTAAAACTAAAGCAATTCCTTAGATTTCCTATCTTCTCTCGTACATGCTTTTCTTATCAATATATATCTACTCCTTAAAATGTATCAAAAACTATTTGCACATGCATATAATATTTATAGCCTTCCGAAGAGAATGTAAATATATATAGCAACCTTTTATATGAATAAGTACACCTAGATTCAATATTCTTGAATTTATCTCATCTTATCAGAACATTTTAAATTGTGCATACTAAAGTGCATCTGATTTACACTAAATAGACAGACAACGATGTTGATTTGACGTGAGACGATCTCAATTCATTATCAAGTGAGCATTTTATAAGTTTTACATGCTTTATTTGCGTACTATTGCTCATATGATATGTATCCATGTCTGAATCCATGTTTTAAAACACAGTAACACTATGTATGTGTGTTCTTATGTGTTCGCATATACAATATATACACCTAGGTTAAATTCATAAATTGCAATTCCCTTTTGTTGACTACATGTAAGTATTAGTGAACTAAAAGTGTAAATAAGACTTGCATATAGCTCTAAAGCATACATAAATGCATACATTGGGCTTCTATCTCATTTTTATTCTGCTGTGTTGTCTGTATGAGAGGAATAAGTGAATTTAGGTAGAAGATAGGAATTCGCATTGTAAAAAGAATTCTGTGTAGACATTGGATGTGTTGATAATGATGGGACGATGTGGAAGAGGTAGTTGTGCTTGTGCATGTACAGCATGTCTCTGCATTTGGCTACTACGGTACCTATTGTATTTACGGTCTCTCTCTCTCTCTCTCTCTCTCTACACTGCAGTTAGTTAGGGTTTAGTGTGTGAGTTGGAGTTTTAGTTGGCGAGATAGATAGATAGATAGAGGATGGATGAGTTGTTGAGGGAATGCAAGGCAAGGGTATGTAGTATGTAGCTGTAGTTGTAAGAGACAGTCAGATATTTGGAGTTGTGGAGTCAGTGAGCGTGGCGATGAGCGTAGCCTACTGCTCCACTTCCACTTCCACTCAAGCAATCAAACGAGTTTCTAGCTCAACTTTCACTTGACTTTGTTTTGTTTGACTCATCCCTACTCAACTCACTAAAGAATGGCATTTCGTACATACAGACACTGTTCTTTAGCATAGCATGCCATGCCATGCCCTATTAGCATCAGACCAAACACCAACTTCCATCCATCGCCAAACCAGACACACACTATAGTTATTCTTTGCCCAAACGAAAAACTTTGCTAAATAATGATGATGAGGTGAGATGAGACGCCTTATACCTACCTACCTGTTCTACCCAACTAACTAACTAACTAACTAACTCTTCCCTATACATCTCTCTCTCTCTCTCGCTCTACACTATGTAAACATCTATACAAGTGTCTACGTCAGATTATTATTAATTCTAGCCTTTACGTGAATATGATAATAAAGTTTACTCCACTACACACTCCACTTGCATCAGCATTATTATATTATCTTTCAATAGCAGAGAGATAGCAATTCCATAGCCATGAACTCCCATTTCATTATTATTAAAAAGTAAATCTATCTAATTTAATTAAAACCTAAGCATAACTATTTACTGTCTTAAACAAATCAGTACTTGTAATGTAACATGACTGGAGTTACTTTAAAAGTTGCCTTTTTTATGTACCATGTACAGAGAGATACTAGAACATTGCTATTCTTCTTCATATCTACTTAACGATGGAGTTACTTTAAAAGTTGCCTTTTTTATGTACCATGTACAGAGAGATACTAGAACATTGCTATTCTTCTTCATATCTATTTAACGGATATAGCTAAGTTATCTGTTTCACCTCTTTTCAGTTCTTTTAAAGACTTTATGTGCAACAGCTTGTTCTGTAATTTTTTGAGTCATTTTAATGTAAGTACCGTATACATGTATTGGTCTTTTTCTCTACAGGGTAAATGATAAGGTTACATTGTTAAAATCAACCGTGTGTTTTGTATGAAAATCAATTCTATATCTGTAAAATATTAATTAGCGAAGCTGAATCTACTTGTAAAAGTCATGCTTTTCACTAACTGAATTCATGATATACAGATAATCACATGACGAACTAGAATTTTGCATCATCTTTGTAAAAGGAAACTATTGAAATGCACCTGAAATTGTGAGATTCCTCGTAAATGAAGAACTGTTTAGGGCAACTACTACCTATATTTTGGTATACATGGAATAATACAATCTACATTGAAAATATACCTAAAGTGTCTTTAGCCTATTTTTTATTAAGTGGTTCTAGCTTTGAGTCAGAAAAGCTGATTTGAATTTTAAATGTAGACGTAGTGAATGAGAAAATGGAAATAAGGAAGATGAATTACCTAGATTGTAAAATAGAAGAGGGCGGCGGGTGAAAATCCGAATGCTTATTAAGAATATCCTGAGAATGTGAGTTCTGATGATTGAGATTATGAGAGTGATGTGAGTTATTATGATGATAGAGTGAGAAGGAGTCGGCGGCCAAAAGACTTTGCAGGGTAGATGTGGTGGAATCTTCCAAGAAGTTTTGGTCTCCGTTGCTATTTCCCGAAGAATTTCCGCCGGAAGTGTGAATGGTGGCATCCTGGTCAACAACGGTTAGGCGATTAAGTACATTTCCATTTTGAGACATAGGGGCTGGTTGTTGACAAGCACTTTCGATCCAGGCATCCAGCTCGGTCCACGGGTCCATTGTGGAGGAAGTGACGGCGTTCGGGTCGAGTTCGATGCCCAGACTGGGCACTGTTGAATCTGCGATGGCATTTCCAATGAGAGCCGCTATGTCATCGATGTCCGAGTTGAGGAGGTAGTCAGCCAACTCGGACTTGATGTTGAGTGTGCTGACGTTGACAGGAACTGGGGTGGAGCTGGAGACGGGGTCGAAGAGACTGCTTCCTCCCGGAGAACTGGCGGTGTTCGGTGAGCCGTGACTACTGCGACTACTTCCACTAGGACTTTTCTCCTCCCTCCCATTGCTCCCGTTGCTGTTGTTCTGGTGCTGCAGATGCGAATGTTGCAGTTGGGGAGGAGAGTTGACCGTCGAACTCATTTGCGGCAGGTGAGGGTCATTGTGCAAAGAAATCGGACCGGTGGATGCATACTCGAACGGCGGCAGCGGCTTCAGCTCTGCAAAATTATCACTGGACTGGACAATGAGCAAGGCGTCCAGTTCCACTCCCGTCTGGCTTCCATCTCCGTTTCCCGCCCCGTTCCCTCCGCCCAGAGAAATGTTTTTGCAGAGCAACGGAGATGGAGTGTTCGCCCCGGGAGGCAATAAAAGAGCTTCTTCTGGAAATGTTGTCGTCGATATCAAATCTTGACCGCCGAACGGACCAACGGATCCCCACGGTGGTCCTCCCAAGGCACATCCGGTCAGTAACAACGGATCTGCCAAATTTGATTCATTCAATTTCATAGTATTTCCCGGATGAGTCCTCAAGTCCCTTCTAACTGTAACTGCACCACTCTCTGTCACTAGCCGTTCCAATCCTTGTCATCCTTTTGGCTTAGTCACTTACGGGCTAGCTGGACACACATTCACTTGTCCATTAAACTACCCACACTCCTCCGGATAACAATAATTCACCCACCCAAAAAACTTCCAATGGGAGGGAATCCTTCCCCTATGTCAACAGAAACTCAAGTCAAATCCAAAACGATACGACAAACACTTTTCAATTCACTTTTTAAAATTAATCCTCCGGATAACAATTCACCCACCCAAAAAACTTCCAATGGGAGGGAATCCTTCCCCTATGTCAACAGAAACTCAAGTCAAATCCAAAACGATACGACAAACACTTTTCAATTCACTTTTTAAAATTATCACTTTATCATCCTCCTCTTCTGCTCGCTCTTGATTTTGATTTTAAAATGGATTCTTCCAGCGTCTTCTTTTCTAAACAAGTTCCAATGTTCTATTATTTCATTCGTTTAGCCAAGAAAATCATGAACATGTATTTACAGATACAGTGATTGACACTCTACTAACATCGATATATAGTATACCTACTTTTCCTTTCATCAGTGTGCAGTAGATTATCATTTTCTCTACCCTGCCCTAGTATCACTTTTAAACAATCACTTAGCAAATACCAATGTGCATCTTGGAAATTCTGGGGTTAAAAATAAAACCCTAATACTAAATAGTTCTTCTTTACCTAAATATATATATAAGAGGACGCAGGATATTGTCGAAAATCTTTTATGAAAAGTTTTCCACGAAAACTTACTTCCACAATACTAGTAACACGATATATATTCATGTAGAATTTAACTTATTTATATGTTAGGTGTTTATAATACAGGCTATTTCAAGATTGTATGGAATTACGATCAAGCTTTGTGTCAATCTTCAACTTACCTAATTAGCATTGTATGAAAGAACTGGGGCTGCCGATAAAAACGACGCTTTAGCCAGTTACCCATTTATCATGCCAATGGGTAGCTCAAAAATATAATCGAAGTCAAATGAAAGAAATGGTTTTAAAACTTGAAAACTAGGAAACTTGAAAATTAATTTGCATAAATTAGTATTAGCCAATCATTTCCTGCAAATAACTGTACCTTTTGTACAATTTAATGAAAGTGCTAAAAATTGTCTTTTTTTCCAGGATATATGTATTGGCAAAAACAATAGGAAGTGCTTAGAATATCGGCATCAGTACTATCATCTATGATTTATGTAGCATGCTACTCGTGCTACACCTACAAATAAAATGGTAATAATTCTGCACTATATAGCCATTGTGCGTAAAGGTGTTTATTACGGGTGCCCTAAATGGTTGTTTTGATTTTGTGTCGAAGAAACATGGACATAGGGATAAGCATTTAAAGGTAGGAGAGAATAAAAAAGAAAAACAATCATAGAGATCCGTGTATACGTAAGAATGTAGTTCCGTTTGGATGTGTGAGTGTATATCCTTGTAGTTACGTCGAGAGGTAGTAATCTCCGTGGAAAAGTATGGACAGGTGGTAGTTTGTGGAAGAGCGTAAACAGACGGAAATGCCCAGTAGTCAAACCACCAGTTGACCCAGTTTAGGAAAGTCCCTTGCACTCTGTATATCCTCAGTCACTTTTCACTAGGTGGATATAACTGCAACTCCTCTGTTGTTATTGAACTGCACTTGGATGGACTATTGTGGGTCGTATCTTCTATTGTAGTGCGGACTATGTAGGGATGTGTGTTTGATATCCGTCGTGCTCTGTAGTCTGTAGTTAAATATGTATGAATACATTTAGCATAGGAGGTAGGGTTGATACATGTCAGGTGAGTATTAGTCCTGACGAGTTGAGTGAGGGAATACACTGGGGATCTTCAGTTCACTTTCACTCAAACCTTTTCCTCCTTCATCTCAACTTTAACGACTTGAGAATGAGTTAAGAGCACAATTTGGTCACACACACATTGACGACTATTTACTCATGCATAAGATGGTTATCAATTATCAATCGGAATTTATCACTTAATATTTGACTCCAGTCCGGTCATTGGTCGACTCGAGAGCTCTCCTCTAAATGTGAGGTATAGAATTATATGTTACTACAGTATACCACCCCATATTCCCCAATTTACCACAAACTATCTCATCAAGACAAGTCCTAAGCTACAATCTACCCATTAATGAAATATCTACGATTTAAATTTATACATCAGGAATCGATTAATAAATGATCGAATATAATTTTTGCATAAAGCTAATACTACAGATATATGTTGCCTCTTATTTTTATTGACTATAGCGTATCATGCGCAAATAGTAATTTGTATTAATAATCTGATAACGAAGCAATTGGTTAAGATACGCTTAACTGTAAACGCACAAAAATACACAACGAGATGCACTAATTAGTGTTTATGTTATTAGTTTTATCTCTATTGATTCTATCTAACTGTAGCTTACTTCCAAAATCAAAATTGTTGAGATAGGAAGGAAAAGATAGGCCATTAATGACCAAATGAGTCAGTAGAAGACTAGAATATGTGACTGAAATGTGTAGAGAATGTACAACAGAATTTTCCACGCTCAGGCTATGCAGATAGGGAAGATATTAATGAGAATGCTGATGTGCATGTAAAGTACTGGCGACTACTACGGCTACAAGAGGCTATGTATAAGGGGAGCAAAAGGAAAAGCTTTCATCTTTCTTTGTATCGCGTTCCGTTGTGCTAGATAAGTAGCATTATTGCAGAAAAGTGACAAGTGCAAGGGCAATGGCTCGACACGCACATGAATAATCTACGCTGTCCCTATTTCTACACTATTTCGCATATTTAACTCAAAAACTCCTATCAACACAATGATTAACTAATACTACAATTAAAAAACATCTAAATTAAATTATTTTCTTGCATTTCTATAACTTAATAGATGCCTCTTTGTTGGGTTGCTTAAAGTTGCAGGATACCAATCTACAGCACAGATGCATAGAAATTTGAAAGAGCAAACCAAAGTAGAACTTTTGAGAAGATGCAGAACTTTAAAATTAAAATAGTCGCTTAAAATAAAAGCTTTTAAAAAGATGAAAAGAAGAGAATTGGTAAATACTTAAATGGAAAAAAGGTACCCAGAAGAGAACCGTGATAACTATTTACATTCAAAATCGTAGGTAAAGACTTGTGCTTGATTTGAATCCAATGGATAATGTGGGTATACTATAATATGTTCACACAAAACGGAAATATATATGATAGACATATATATGTGGGTAATTGACAGAAATACGTACGTCACATTCTATACGCACTCACAAATCTGGAGGAAGATAACTCTTGTCAAGAGTGAATGTGGGTAGGAGCTTGGGAGATCCAATTGGAGGAAAGACCGGGACCAGTCTCAAGTGAAATCAACTGAACTCTGAATGTAAAACTTGCACACTGTTTTAATGGGAATGCACAATAACCGTTCCATGCACAGGTGGTTTTCCTTGGATCACGTTTTTCCTTTGTTTACAACTTCACTATTAACAATAATTGCCGGACTAATCCGTTTCCAGTAAGTAACTGTTGCGTCTTATGTGTTCCAGGATCCTTCGCATGCGATTTCACATTGAAATATATTCACATTCACTAATTAGCAGCACAATTGTATGAAAAATGAAAAATTTGTGTATAAAAATGACGTTTGTGTAGAGAGGACAGAGACAGAGTTAATGACAGTTGGGAGCTAACGGGTGAGATATAAAATCTAATATTTAGTCTCGTCTCGACTCTTAGGGACAGTTGGCTTTGGCTGTTGGCTGTGTGCTCTCGATGGAAGGCCTAGATGAGAACTGACACACTATGCCTCCATTCAAGCAACTGCCCTACATTCTAAGTGGCACAGGTGAATATCTCTCGAATCCAACTAACAACTTAAAGCTAAGCCCACAACAACCATCCACCGTGTACTCTGTGCCTTCTCTCTTACTATCCGCTATACATATTAATGTAAATACAACTTATACCTTCCTTCCCACAGCCAGCAAAAGCAAAATAAAACTTTATTTAGACGACTAACCCTACACTATAACTCCTAAGCTATACTGCTCTTTAGTAGAGACATTAAATTCTCTCCTAAATGTTTCAAGCTTCACTCTCTTCAGTAAGTCCGACCCACCTAACTACTACCTACCGACTTATAATATCTAGTATAATACGTGATTTGTAACCAAACTTAACTCATTTTTTCAACCCGCACTATGCAATGTTTTATAGGAATTTTATATGCACGTAACTTGCACATAATATTATACTTAGTCAATAAACCAAAACATCTAGACAATATTATTACTACAAACCAATAAACACACTTAATACCAATACGAACGAAGTAATACGAACCTATCTATACATTACATATATCCTCACGTTTCGTTACACTAACTAATCCTTCTCTCTCTTCAAACGAAATGAAACAAATAGTGTCATAAGATCAGGAACAATGAACACAAATGCAAATCTGCCTTACAATTTTTCATTACTCTATATTCTATCTTTTAAAAAGTGCATATGCTGAATTCAATGTAAAAAATAAATATGCACTCCTTTCGCAAAAGTGAGCTATTTCCTACTTTATAACACTACATTGGTAGTTTTTGTTACTAAATTACTAATTACAGTCGTGTTACAATTCATTAGAAACCCACATAACTAGAATTTGCATCTTCCGAATGTCTTTGTATCACTATTTAACTTACAGATATCGGAAAATGATAAAATTAGCTGCAGCTTCAGATTAAACGCATAGAAGCTTATGGACATTGATTAAGAGTTGTCTAATGATTTACTAAGTACTAAATTTTGTCAATTAGTGTAATCTGAGTCATGAATTTAACGATAATAATATGTAATCTGTAACTCGTAGTGTTCCTTAATTAAATATTCCTGTAAATGTTCTAGCTGACTTACATATAGTTATTTCAATTCTGTTGGATTTGAGATAGTTTTGTAGATAGCTAAAGGGAATACCTAGTAAATTAAAATTGAAATTAAGATAGAAAGGGTTTAGTATGAAATCGGGTTGTGTGTGTGATATTAGTGGCGTGTCAGTAGATCTGAATGTGTTAAGAGTCTAGTTCAGTATTAACGTGACTTATGTTTCGATAAAGTTGACATGCAATGCAAATACTAAGATTTTATTAACTATAAAGTAAATTATGT
>JABASI010001447.1:0-24931 GCA_019776505.1 Tomocerus nigrus
ATATAACTAGTTATATTCTAGCACAGTGTGCTAGAAATGTGTGCTAGGATATAACTGGCGTCATAATTATTTGTTTTGTAAAATTGTATCTCCTAGACGTTGCCATTTACTTGACCTAAAAATACGTTTTGCATTTATAGAATCCGGCATTAATAATATTAATATGCATCTTTTTTAAATCGTTATTCGTTCTATATTTTATAGTGCACTTTTAACCGCTATTCTTATGTATATTTAACCTGTAATTTTAACTGCCGTTTAGGAAAACTCCAAAAATATTCCAAAAAAGATATTTCAGAATTGCACCATTGTCCAAATTGTAAAATAAAATAGACTTAAAATACCTAGAGGAAACGAAATATGACAGACGTATGATAAATATATAGGTAAATAAATACCCATATCATATCAAGACCCGTAGTGGTTGTTTTCAGTTACTGCAATTTTGTCAATTTGTTTATGCAACTTTTTTCACCAATGATAAAAATGCAAGCAATTAAATATCTTCCTCAGGAATGCTCACACGTTCCCCTGAGGAAGGGCAGCGCGTTCCCGAGGAACGTGTGGCCCTTCCTTGGCTGGAGCTGTTAAGCTCAGGTGCACTCGTGCACTTGATAGGTACGGTACATGTGCACTTACTACTACTTACTTACTTAGGATGGGGAATTATTTCGACCTGGGGAATTACAGGTTTCGAGGGCCTATTTCTGTGAAATTTATTCATTTAATTCCCCACCTGGGGTATTATTTCAATATGGGGGACTATTTCGATTAATACGGTAGAACTAACTTTATTACTTGAGTACATTATTGGGGATTACGAATATATCATTTCGTATTTTCAGTTTTATGAGACATTATGTAACTAGGCCATATTTTAGTATGTTTCAAAAAATATTACGAATCTACTGCCTCCAATAATAACTACGCAGTAGTCAGCTCTTTTATGTCTGATGGCACAGAAAGGGAATGCCAATTATGAGTTTTGTGTATATGAGTAGTAATGATTATTACATGTACACATCTATCACACAAATAAAGACTGTTGAATTCTGCTCTAATAAAAAAAATTGTAGGTATATACCTATATACTATATACTACAGTAGGAACGAAATAGTAATAGTTCGCAAGCCCTTTTCTCTCTTCTCATGCTGACTGTGTAGGTCACAGTATCATTCACCAGAAATTTTTTGTTGGATTTTTTTGTGAAACGCAATGTTTGTCATGTCATGAACGGAATGTTGGTATCGTTTTTATATGTACCTAGTTAATATAATAAAATGGAAGGAGAGTTGTGGTTTATAAACCCGTTTTTTGTGATGGTCATGGTTGATGGTATACTTGTAGTAGCATAATACTATTGAAAACTTGACCAGTGAACAGAAAATACTTGTTTTAATGTTGTAAAGTTTTCTGCAATCGTTGAAAGTGGAAAAATTGGTAGGTATTTTATTGTGTTTATGTCTTGCTACTTCGTGTCATTTATAATATAGTATTTACCAATGTGCAAGTATTGTTGCTATTGTCCCACATTTTATTTATATTGCTTCAGTCAAGAAATGGTCTTTAAAGCATTAAATAATTCCCAATTATCCACTGAAGTGCTACTTGTGACTTGACTTTAAGAAGCTTTGTGTCTCTTCAAGTTGCTATTAAATGTAGTTTCTTTGGGCTTTTACGAAAGATTTTAGGTAAAATTGGGGCAAATAAAGATAGGCCAAGTAAAAACATTTAAGTTTTTATCTGTTTGTGCCCTTAAGAATTACTTTGTCAAAGAAGTTAATGTTGTTTGTCACAAACTATGCGTAATCTCAAAGGTTTCTTTTAAGATATCGTCAAGCTCTAAATAACTACCTACTAAGTATACCTACCACAAACTTTCCTTTACGCTCTCTTGTTTGTGTCAAGTAAATATAGCATGGCTATTGGTTATGAATTTTGTATTACTACTCCCTTCTCCTTATATGTACATTTTATAAAACAAAGAGCTTACAAAGTCTGTCAGGTAGTTTGCTACAATTTCAAGGCTTTTCCTTATCCTCATAAGCAGCAACCTCAACTTGACGATGATTCGCTAATTATTATTGTTTATAAGGGCTATGTGTCGTAGTCCTGTCTGTCAAAGTTTGTTACTTTAAAATTTGCAAGTTTCTTATCACAGTCTTGACACATTTCATTATTGTCCCTCTCCCACAGTTCAAGGAAAATTAAACTCGACAAAACTATAATGAACACAAGAACCTATAATATTGAAATAACAGACTTCTCTATGTACGACTGTCGGCTGTGAATGTTAACATGAGTTTTTTACTGTTACAATTTAGAAAACATAATAAATGTCAAGACTTCTTTGAATAGGAACTGAATCCTATTTTAATCTACGGCGAGATGACTAAAGGACGAATGTGTGTATGTATGGCAGTTATTATAATTATAGATAGAGAGATTATAACATAGTTATAGTGTCTCATTCTTACTTTTGTTTCGAGTCTCTTCCATCTATTGATATGCAGTAATAGTAGAGCTCTTGAAATTGCTTTCCAGAGTTAGAAAGGGGAGATGAATAAATGCACTGGCCTGAATCTATAGTGTAAGGCATTCAGAGGACCTAGTTATTGTTTCTTTAGCTGCCTTCCTTTATATTTCTGTTTATTAAGAAATTCCTTTGTCCCGTATCTGAATTTTAGTTCTATTGAGTACATGTTAAGCATTTAGAAATAGTAGTCTTTTAAGAAAATGATGATTTCCTGTCCAATTTAATGAATATTATTCTCAAAAAGCCCTTTTGTTGGAGATGTAATAAGACGAAGAGACGACAGAAGATTGAGTAGATGAGAAAAGATCCAATGAAACGAAAAATGAAGAAAAGAGTAGTAATGGAACTTTAGTATTTAACGTATACGTATTACGTTTGTATCTATTGTAAGCGTAAGTATTGAAATAAGAAAGGAAATCATTACAGCGAAACGAAGGAGAAAGCTTCTCGCCGACAGCGAGTCATGTTGAGTGAAAGCCGACGATGATGGAGAAAGCAGCCTTGTATAACCTTACGGCTCAAGTCGCTATGCCTTATTATAATCGAGCACTAAGCTATTCACAAATTATCTCTCCTATAAATGTTATGTAACTTTATAGAAACGTATTTAAAATATTTTAATTATGGTGCGTTTTTTTAAAACGGCAACTAAAACACATAAATTGATTGGTGAAAGTTATGCATTGGACCTTTCATATATTTTTGTGGTTCATTGTTAATTCAACAACAATACAGGTAGAAGTTCTCGATTTAGGAACATTACATCATTGAATATTGAAATGTGTATGTTTTTTGGTTACAGGTTGAAGATCATGATTCCTCTGAAGAAGCAGTCAAATTACGAACAGCAAGGTGAGTGTCTCAGAAACATTACATTATTTTTATATATTTCGAAGATATAAGTAATACCCATCTTAATTCAATGATCTATTGATCTAATTCATTGATTCATTCTATTTCCGCATCGCTATTGATGTCTATCTACCTGTTTACATAATTAATAGTGTTATGGTGTTATTCATTTACATACGTATATGAAATGATGCAATTCATGACGAGATACACGAGATGGAAGGATATAGGGACTTTAGTAACATAAATCCTTGCTTTAGTAACATTGGTCTTAGTCCTTAATCCACAATATTATGATTTCTATTTCGGAGTCGGTACATTTATTGCAGTTGTAGATCATATTGGCAAAATAAAATATCAACAATGCTGTTTACAGGAAAAAATTAGATAGGATTTCATTATATTTCAGTTTTGAATTTTGAGACTCGAAATGGTAATTCAATAGTATAATTATGCGGAGTATTTTATTTAACAGCCTTTTGAAAGCGGACCATCGACAATTTTATGCAATCACCTTTACAACGAAAATGTAGATCTGCATTTGTAGGATTATTGGAATGAAAGCTTGAAGGCTTGAAATAATGTTTGCTTTTTGCTGCTGCGTTCTGCTTAGCTGGGGAATGTTACTTGAGTACGTCTTCATGTTTTAGAGTGTAATTTTCTTCTCTTGTATAAGTAAATCAACTTCATGTTCTCATCTCAAGTGCGAAAGCATGGAGATGAGATTTCTAAGCGAAAACTTTTGCAAAGCGTCACTTCCTCTATTTCTGTTGTAGCCTTATGCATTTACTATATTCTTGCGTTATAAAGATTGTATGTCAGTTTACTATGCATGCATTATATGTATGTCTTATATTACGGTGCGGTAGTATGGATGTGCGTAGTTCTTCTAGCATGTACATGGGTTTACGTTTTCTAGCTCATTGTCAGGAAAGTTGTAAGAAGCACACAGCCTGTGTCTTCAACACTCAAATTAGAATACACAGAACAGAATTGAGTGTGGACTTTTTGTCTGAGTTCATATTCATGTTCTATCCAGCTCCATAATATAATAATATAACTTTACTTCCTTGCTTGCTTGGGATACTAAGAATGCAGATACAACAGAACATGCTATGGGACTGACAAATCCAACTCGGCTGATTAAACTTGCTGGCTGTATGACTGTCCAAATTAAAATAAGTTAAATATACCAGTAACATGTGCCTACCTAGATTTGTAAATGTCTTCTCTTTGCTTATTTGTAGTCTTTCCTGCCAACGTATTATATTGCTTGGTTATAATTTTCGAATATTGCGAGTTTGACTTTTTTATAGCTCAACTCACGTTTACGAATTTTAAGCAAGTTGAGATAAGTGTGTGTCACTTTAATAACTATCCGTGTACTTTTTTATTTTTCACCACCTTTCCTTTACTCATGTGAAAGATAAAATAAAACTGGGTATCTAACAGAGTTAAGAATGCACTTTGTGCTTTAAGGCTGTAACGCAACTTTTTTGAAATCACCACTCTATACGTGAAGTGAAGAGTCCCCAGTCCCTGACGGTAAATATTAGTCTTAAAAACACATCTGTCGAAGCAAGAATAGTTTATACTAACTAGAAGATCGAGATCGTTTTCGTACCTGAATTCTCCCAAACCATCTAGAATAGCGAGCTATACTTTTTGCAATAAAATGCCTGTGCGTACGTCTCTTTCATTTGCTAATTGGAATGTCGGATATTCCTGTGTCTTTTAATTTCTTGGGGTATCTGATATAAGCACGTAGCTTACTCTTCTTAATTAGTTGCAAACGTTGATGAATTTCGGTAGATTCATTATCTTTTATGTAGAACAACGTACCCTGGCAGCAGTCTGTAGTCTGTAATTAGAAAAAACTTCCAGTTTGCTAAAATGAACCACACAAAAGACAGCAAAGTATGCATTTCACTTAATGTATGCAATGCATGAGTATCAGATGGGAATTAAACGTGAATAATTAAACATTCGGTGGCACATATGTCGCTGGTTTAGTCTCGAAAGATTTTCTCCTGAGCAACATATGCACTATATGTTTTAGCAAGACTAGACATATTTAGCCAAGTGCTCCTGGCCGATATACATAAACCGCAACAACTTTTTTAGTCCTGTTAATGTTTCTCTTCTTGTTAGTAGAGAAATTTAAGCTTCCATTAATCACCAGTTCATTAGTAGTGTGTTACTAAACACAAAGCAGGCGTACAGGCATCAAAATATTAATGGATTATGGGGAGAAAATAAAGTTAACTTTAATAAGGATCATTATGAAAGATAGAATAATAAATAGGAAAATTAATTAGTGATATACGTATCAGGCAGGACGGCCGCAGCCAGGGCAGGATTCTGGAAAGTTGGTCCAATTAAAGCCATAGAAGACTGTAAACAAAAGAATTTGTAAGAAGAGTGTTATTGATAGCTTAAAAAAGAAGCACTATGCCGAACAATAAAGCATGTAGCCAGCATTGTCTGAAAAACAGATTGAGTGATAGACATATAGGGAAAACAATGCGAAAAGCAAACAGAGATTTCTAAAGCTGTGGCAAACGAAAGAGAAAGCAATTTTACCGTGAAAGTAGACTTTTCCTAGCAAACAAAATCACTACAATAATGAGGTTAGGTTGGACATGCATAGATAATCATAATTTATTATAATATAGTCGGTGTGGGGCATAGTTTACGTGTCCAATAAAAAACGTTCCGTTGTTAAAAATCTTTTTAATTATGTTTGCTTGATTATTAATGAAATATGACACACTGATTGCAGTAGGGTTTGTTGTAAGCCATCAAATCCAAATGTACATGCATGTATATATCTAATCATAATTAATTATAAGCTTGTCATTAGGAAAATTATATTGTATTTCTCAAAATTTTGATTAATGCTTTTATAGAGTTAGTTATAGTTAATATTCTTTACAACATTTTGTCTTAAATTAATCATTAACGTTAATAATTTTGAAACTTAAGTTCAAACTTACAATTAGTCTCCAAATGTATTTAGGAGAACAGAGAGTAGTGAAAAAATTGAGTCTACTAATGCTGGAAATTATACTAAATCAACAACTGCCATTGTTGAAGTAAACGATGAAGATTGTCCCCTTAAGCGTATGCCGTTACCAGTGTGCTGTGGTAGAAGGGACTCGTACACTGTTAATGAGTAAGAATTTGCATTATGTACTTCGATTGCTTTCTATTGAGCAATTTATCTGCCTGCGCTTGATGCATTAGAATTATAAAATCGGAATGTGTTTTTATATTCAATTTCTAAATGTTGTAACTAACGAATGATTTTGAAGATTGTCCTCGTTATCCTTCTGTCTTAGATGTGTAACGGTTGTACGGGTAGTAGTATATATTTATTATAATATGGACTAGTATAGCAAGTAACAGTTCAGTAGAAAATAGATGATTTATGTTGGTTGGGAAGGAATGAAATGAAATTCAGATGTCAAAATGTCCTTTATCCGGAATGTACATTGACAGTACCGGAAAATGAGTCGGCTTTACTTTTTCTTTGATGGTAATGATCATCGCTAATGTTTTTTGTTTCAGTCCCACACAAAGCAATAACATTCCACTAATGAGGATCGTTCAATCAGTCAAACACACAAAAAGACGTGGATCCAAAGTCATCAAAGAAGGATGGATGGTTCACTTCACCAACAAAGATTCCTCGGTATGTTTCCAGTTTCATTGTTTTTCCGCACAAACGTCGTACTCGTAGTTGAGAAAATTGAAACAAAGAAAAATATTTAACTTGTTATTCATCCAAGCAAGAACGATAAGAAAAATTACTTGAGACAAATCAAACAAACAAATCGTAGACTTTTTAAATTCTTTGAAAATAGTTATAAATATCAAAAGTATTTATATTAAAATATGCACTCACATCTATACTTCGTGTTCCTCTTATGAAATACGCAATCAAATCTAAAGGATAGGGTCATTGATTATTATTATAGACGCGGATAACTATACTGCTATTTATCTGAATTCTAGATTATGTATACATAAAAATCCAGTACACGTTCAGAAGTACGAATTATGTTCTTTGAACAATCATCAATCAATTCATTTACGTTTGAAGTCAGATCGTAAACAATTTTGCAGCCAACAAATTATGCTGCTGTTTTATTTAACTGCATTCTAAATGTAAATATGTAAATATAGTGAAAAGAGAGATATCTGTACATACGCATACCTATATAAGAGAAGGTACCCGGAGAACTATTATAAACTGCAATTTTGATTATTATTGATTGTGAAGAGATATATTTCGGAAACCTTGAAGTTTAATGATTCTCATAAAAAGGCAAAATTTTGCAGCCAACAAATTATGCTGCTGTTTTATTTAACTGCATTCTAAATGTAAATATGTAAATATAGTGAAAAGAGAGATATCTGTACATACCTATATAAGAGAAGGTAGCCGGAGAACTATTATAAACTGCAATTTTGATTATTATTGATTGTGCAGAGATATATTTCGGAAACCTTGAAGTTTAATGATTCTCATAAAAAGGCAAACAGGAAAGGGTCTTGTAATAAAAAAAAAGTATGATATAAGATTCAATTGAGTTGTATGATTGTGTTATAGTTATACCGTATGCAATTAAATTACCTTCTCTCAGAGTTTGGATGGTTGTATTAGTGCGAAAGATAGTTGAAAATTGAAATGGTATGGTAGTATAGTATGGTATAAGATGGTTTGATCTTGATCCTATCAAAGTCAGCATCGTTTAATACTGGAGTTTTATGAGGCATGTTGAATTTTATCTGCTTACACATTAAAGTCAAATGTATTTTCTTTGGCTTTGGTTGAATTGACTGTATATTATTGTAAGGTTTAGCGTTTAGCTTTTGATATTTGTCTGTGATAAATCTTTAGGAACGAAACTGGTGTCTCGTTCGTCAAGTTAACATCGTAGTAAACGTTAAGAGTACAGAAATTCATAGCATATAAAACGAAAAGCGTCAAGTTTTACAGTAGCATACATAGTTGCAGCTCTTATGTATGCAGCGATATAGTTTAGGCGGAGATAACAGAATTACTAGTTCGGTGTTGTATGTATAATATCCATGTTTAATGACAGACAGGGGATTTTCATGAATACAGTTTAGTATTTGGTGTTCCCAGTACTGATTCATTATTCGTCTATAGTGTCCTACTGTCCCCATCCATGAATTTGGTAATATATATATAAATAAAAGCGCAATATTTTAGATGTCTATCTTTTAGAATGAGGAAAATTTCCGTTGGCTAACCGAAAAGCTCTTTGTCAGCAATGTGTAGAGATATCTTTGCAAACATGTTGTTGCTGTATTACTTTGCACTCAATGACAACGACGAACTATGACAATTGTGGACGCAGGGAATTTATGTCTACACTTATGTGTGCATACTGGTAGTCGTAAAAGCTGATGTCTTCTTCTTTGGAATAGTATCCAACAAATTAAAGAAGTTGTAGCATAGTAGGACAGATTTAGACATATTTATGTGCATCTCTCTCGATATCACTGCAAATAATTTACGAATTGCATAGTAAAATACTTACAATCAGCCTCTCAGAACTCTTGCCAAGTTAGTTGGCAGATAGCTTCACATAAATATTTAATGGGCGAAAGTACAACCAAGTGCACATATTATTTTTTAATCAATTTCTATCATCTTCCTTGGAAATACATATATACGAAGATGATAATAGTTTTCTATATAAAATGTATCTTTCCTAGTAATTTATCATGCACATATAAACTAGTAGCTTTTAAGTATGCATTTGATTGGGGTTGTGATTTCTAACAAAAACTGCATTCATGTATGATTTGTATGAATTTTTCTTGTCTTTTTTACAGAGAAAAAGACATTTTTGGAGACTGGATACTAAGGCACTTACCCTATTTCAGAATGACACTGGGCCAAAATACTACAAGGAAATCCCATTGTCAGAGATCCTATCTATTGACACTGCAAAAACAGCACATGGAGGTAAGTTTGCTTCGCTAGTAAAACCTTGTAGTGTGCTCCAGACTAAAATGCGTCATAAAACATGAAAGTTAATGTAGTGGATGATGAAAGAATGAGGGTAACTTGCAGAATAATAATCCTTGGAGCTTAACAATTGTACAAACGTCAACTGGGCTTTAGAAATGCATGATATACATTATTTCTCTGTCTCGATTGTGTGCTCAAGCATTTTTATCAGGCTTCGTTGGACGGATGTAATAATGCATGTACATACAGACTTAATCGTAATCACAAGGGAAAATATATTTATGTACAGCCTGTATTAAACTCTGCCCTGGTATCCGATTGCACTCATATTATTACAGATTATCAATCAAGCTACATTAGCCATTATCAATATCAATTAAATATTCTATGAACGTTATAGTGTACATTTCATCTCTGAGAGGATCATTTACATTTACAAGCATATAAGTTGATTCTCATACGCCCTCATATTACATAATATTTCAGTTAAATGAGTATGTAAATCCATTGTGTAGAGAAAGCGAATATCTCCTGGCCGAATCATAGCAATCAAAAATGTTATCATTAAATAGCATTAGTTATTGAAAAAAGCACGTCACGTATCAGGGAATTTAAAATCGTAACAATACCATATAATATTATACAAAATGAGTAAAAATGGTGTGTAATACACACACCTCTAACAATAGGCGTGTGGTAATAGAAAATCTTCACTAATCCTCAAGTCTACAAAATAATGCAATTTTAGCTGTATTAGTTAATGCTTGGAAATACAAGAAAAGTAATTAAACGATGGATTAAACGAACTCTATTAGAAATTGGAATTATAGGAAACCAGATAGGAAGATGTAACTCTATTCTGTCTGTTTCAATTAATAATTTCTCATGTTAATTGATTGAACAAATGGATTTTAATTTATATTCTCACGTTTATCCTGCTAAAAGTATGAATGAATGAAGTTTGAAGAGATAGATAGTAATAAAAATAAATAATAACAAAAAAGTAACATCTATGCCAATCTAAGTGAGTACCTATTCAAAATTTTCTTATGAAAAATTGTCTGTTATTCTTCACAATTTTACATTGACTGCCATATGTGCAGTAACATACATACGACTGCATTTACACATGCCATTTCACCATTAAAGAAGATTGTTTGAAATAGAAGTTCTAGGTGAGATCTGCTGTTTTACGATTTCGATACAATATTGATCGATGCGTATGTCTATCAAATTTTAATTCGAACTGAACCACCAGGGATCTCTCATATGTATTCTCATATCGCCAAGAATTAAATTGACTCAGAGCATGTCATCATACTCGAGAAATGGTTTCACAATGACGTTTTATTTAATAAATACATATCAATTCTTTTCTTGTTATATGATTTTGTATGTACGTTGTATGCCATGAGTTTCGAAATCGGTAGCATGACTAACTACATTATGTCTATCCATTCAGGCTTTTTTTGTAGGCAAAAATTTATGAAGTACATAATCGCAAATTATAATACTCAGAATGAAGTGTAATTGCATCAGAGCCATGAGTTGAATAATAGACATTATCCACATTTTCAGGATGGCTGAATATTTTTTGCTTTTCGTGCAAAGACATCATTTCCTGTTCTATATGTGTCTAATCTCCTTTTGGGTAGTTTCGCCTTTGAATTCCATAGACTTAAGTTATTTAGTTATTTTCCATAGACTGTAGCCAAACTAGGAAATGCTTGCGTAAGACTTTATTAACCGAATGTTGTTTAATTGTCTCCTGCTGTTCTTTCCCACAAATAATCTGTATCTGTTGTGTCTACGTAGTCTAGTATATTACAAATTGTTAGATGAGAAAAAATTTCACACGAAATATAGAAATGCTATATACGGGACATAGTTTCGAATTTTTCCTAGAAAAATCGATATTGTAGTAATTACTTCGGTTCTAGGAATAGAGAGAGAAAGATAAAAAGGATTTTCCCTTTTGTTTCTTCTTGGAATGATATAAAGCATGTGTGAACACAGTTCAATTCTCATCTAATTGATTATCACATATTGGCAAAGCTTTCACTGTCCTTCTTTCTCCAGTAATAAGTAACGTATTAAGGACAACCAATTTAATGAATTTATTGCACAATAAATTGGAGAAATGAAATTAATGGGCCTAGTGAAAACAGAAAGTAAAGAAAACTGAATAAAAAATTTATTAGCCACAGCAATTTTTGCTCTATATATTTAGTGCTAGTTATTATGTCTGAGTAGCACAACAAATAAAACTGCAATTTGAAAAGTAGTCCAAAAATAAGTAGGGAAACTATAATAATTAGTATTTATGTTGTAGTTATTTTGTACTTAAGTTTGGGGAATTACGGGATTATTTTTATAAAGCACTCCATTGCATTCGATCCATTTGATTTAATGGAGAAATACAGCAGGGTCTAAAGTGCTGAGGAGAAAATGGTGGTAGTGGCTATTACATAAGAAACAGCATTAGTGCACTTGCCATTATAGTTATCAATGAGGACAGGAGTATTTATGGTGCGGTGTCTTCACAGGAATTTTCCACTTACATTTTGACTAATGTCCACCGCCATTTGATCTATAGAGCTTCTTTTCTTCTGTGAATAAGACGTTAAGAAGGTGACCATTCCATGCTATCATAGCACTTGAGAGGATCCCATTTACTATTTCTTCTGAAATCCTTATGTTCATTCAAACCCTTAATTCACTTGGCTTTTTCTTGCTCTCTCTCTGTGGTTTCAGCTTTCCCTTTTTCCTGTATCTAGATTACGTACTCCATTGTCTGACGTGTGGTTAGTACTTTGTATAGATGTATGTGTATTTGTTAGTAACCCCATTGTATTGTATCATTATGAGGAAATGGCTCTAAGCACATAATCACATAATATACTTATTATCTCAAGTTTACCTTTGGCCATTAATTACTCTTCAGGTCTGTAGTTTGCACTTTGTACTTGTGTGTACTGTACATTAATTATACCTTGTCAGTACCATTCAAGAAATGAAATATAATATACTATAGTTTTTCTTCTTAAGCAATGGATTTCCTTTAATTCGTGTTGTGTAATCAAGTTGTCTTGTTGAAGTTTAGTAAAATAATGTTTCTAGTTTCTATGCATATGCCTAAGTTGTAGGTGTAGTACCTGAGTTGAAGACAAAGTAGATATCTAAGTATAGTTAAATGTTGATAAATGTACGGTAAAATTACATATATTCAGTATACTCGTAGTATACGTATGTCTGAGTTAAATGGGGTTTTGTGAAATTAAGTAAAGTTGAAAATGTGTAGAAACTTAATTTAATTTGTATTTTTTTCTTTTAGCCGAGGTAATGCATTGCTTTGAGATTCGCACGGCCAATTTGGACTACTTTATTGGAGAAGATCCTCTGCACGGACAAAAGGAGCCTTCGAAAATCACGATGCCACCTCCAGAAAGTGGGATTGGGAGCCATTTGGCCAAGACTTGGGAAAATGCGATCCGGCAGGCACTCATGCCCGTCACTCCACAGGGCAATAACAACGTTCCAACACCCATTAGTATGAATTACCTCATTTGCATACATTTATTCGACTTTCTGGAGGGAACTTTGTTCGTTTCTTGAATATAGAGTGAAAGAATATGAAAGAAAGTGTGGACTTTCACATATATGGAATACGCAGATTGGTGTATATCGGAGTGTATCCCATGTGAGAGTGCATGTAGACTTTCTTTTCTACAATTCCCTCCACATACGCTCACATCTATTACTATCTATGTATAATTCTCTTAGAAAATAGAGAGAAAAGGCTAAAAATGTTTGCACATCCGTGGGATCTTTATCAGGAGAGAGAAAGCAGTTACCCTTACATTTTATAACGCTAGGGTTTAAAAATGTATAGTGTAACTGGACCTGGCTCTTTATTTTTACATGTAAACAACTTTAATAGCTAGTTGCAACTACCAGAAAACATGTAATGAAATTTTTTGCATAGAAACTCTTCCAGAATTGCACAGTGAAGTGCAGTTACGGATAGAGACGCACAGAGAAAAGTTGTTTCCATTATATTTCACTGTAACCCATTATGCACGGGAAATTCTCTTAAGCGTTCTTAAAACAAACTATTTGATGGTAGTTGTGTGGTGGCATACGATTATATTTTACAGCACTACAAAATTGCTATACTGAGACTCCCTTTAAAGTCATCGTTGACAATTATGACTGACTGGAGAAATTGAAGATAAACTTAAATGCTTTCTTGTCTCTTTAGAAAAAGAGGAGCGGGAGGATCGCATTACAGATATAAGTCTGCTCTACCAGATTTTCCCTGACGAAGTTCTAGGCTCTGGACAATTTGGAATTGTTTATGGAGGTAAGAAAATCATGCCAAAATATCATACATAATGTACCTACCCTGAATAAATATTTTTAAATATTGGTATTATCGAAACTGATTGAATAATACCTTGATTAAATTTCTCTGCAAGAAAGGGTTAGCAGATAAACCGCGATACCATATTTGCATGCATTTTTTGATGATAACTCTGTTGTCGCCCTATTTAACACATTGTTTTCTCTCGGAAACTCAGAATTACATCTTTTACTTGGGTTTGAAAAGCATACCCAGATAATTACTTGAACGTTAAATTGAGATTAAAACATGTACAATAACCAAAAAAGTTAAAATTGACTATCTAAAACTTTATAAAACACTGATTTTCTTAATTGTTATTTTAAGTTTGATTCAGAAACATCAGGTAGTGAATAGCCACTATCTATACGTGTTCTGATCATATCTTTGTGGAGTTGTGGCTGGAATTGAGAGTGGGTTCACTTCTAAGAAGTAGGAGACATTCTAACGTGTCGTAGGATTAACGTGCTTTAAAAATGCTGTGACGATCCTAAGTAATGGGGGTGATTTATTATCGTTTGCCTTGTTTTTTTATGTTGTTTCTACTTAGACACGGATTGATAGGAAGAGATAACTTAATGTATAGCTTTATAATAATGGGCTAAATATTTTGAGTTGGTTGGATGTTAGTAGATAAATGAATACGATTTGTTTTTAGGTGTTCATCGCAAGACAAATAGGTCTGCGGCCATTAAAGTGATTGACAAGCTGAGATTTCCAACGAAGCAGGAGGCTCAACTGAAGAACGAAGTTGCGATTCTACAAAATCTGTCCCATCCAGGTACTTTTACATTTTGATAGATTACATCCTTCTCAAGTTTCCCTTTAAGTAGATCGGAGACTACTACTGCTGCTGCTTGTAGGGGTGTAGTGATGTTAAGTGGAGAAAATATTTTTATTCTATTACGCACTCAGTTCACTTAAGACTTCCTGCCAGCCACCAACAACGAAGTAAAATAGATTGAAAGCTTTTCTGGCTTCAGAGTTAAGTATATGGATGCAATAGATCATTATATACGCTGGGATTAAAACATTTGTGGCTCAGAGAATTGTGTCCTTAAAGAATTTGTCTTGGTTGTTAAGTTTAGCGTTGGGATAAAGGACGAGAAATAGGAAAGTAGGTGATAGTTAATAGATAGTCTGAAGAACATAAGAGGCGATCCTATAAATTGGGCTTAGTCCAACGAAGAAAGTAAGAATAGCTTCCAGTATTTCAATATCAGATGTAGTTTTGACTTTTGACATTGTTCTCTAATTTATGAGCTTTCTGGGATTCGGCTCAAATAGTATTTCCGTCCCATTGCCATTTCCCTCATTCCATTTCTTTTCTTGTTTACTCCGAATAGTTGTACTACTTATTGTGTAGGTATCGTATTTTTGGCTAGTATATATAATTCCTGACTCAGAAAACCTGTTTTCTACTTTGTTAGCGAAAACAAAATTCTTTCTTCGTGCAACGCTTGTTATATTCCAGGAGTAAAGTAAAAAACCTTAAGGCAAATCCTAATGCTAATGCAGTCGGTCCCTTCATTTATTTATCATATATGTAGATAGCAGTTGGAAAACGTAGGATACAAGTTAAATCCTACATAAGAGGAGAAAAGCGATGTAAGAGTATCACGATTTGTGCTTCAAGCAGGGCGCATAACGTAGTTTTCTCTCGCAGACACTGATTTTAGGTTGTATATTATTTTCGGTTAAAGGAGTCTCTTCGTTTTATCTGAAGATGGAATTGAGCCCAGGAGATTTTGTTTGTTTTTGTGGGCTCCACAAATTATACGGACTAGGAACAGTACGAGAACTAGTTATAAATTATATTATTTTGTTTTCCTAGTTCGGGGTATAAAAATTCACCAATTCCCGTTTGAATGGGAGAAAGTCTGTTAGGGAAAGGAGGAATGATTGTTATTGGAGCAGTTTCTTTTTTAATGTTCTTTTGCTATTGACACTCATATCAATGCAATCTTTGTCCACACGTCCACTGACTCAGTTCATCTATCTGTATATGTGTGATATGAGAAGATTGCCTGCCTACCTACGAATTTCATCGGCATCAGGAGAATTCCAAGCCGCTGGCTGCTGCGGCTAATGTTTTCATATGCGAGACAGAGTGGAATTTATTTCGATACTTACGATTACTTCGTATAGATATATAAGAGGAGTGGGACATATATATGTACAGTCAGATTCACTCACTGGCACATTGCATGAAAGGCAGTAGAATTTTATTTCTATTCCTGTTTCATTTTATGGATGAAATTGGTTGTGCTGAAGTGAAGGAAGCGTAAAATAGCTCTGTATTTGGGAAGAGGATGAACATACTATCAACTCTTGCGGTGTATTATGGGTAATTGTATACGAAGTGCGAGAGTTCACTCAGGTTCAATGCGTCTTTCCAATATCATCATATATATGATTTACTTTTTAGGTGTTGTAAATTTGGAAAGAATGTTCGAAACACCAGAGAGGATTTTTGTTGTGATGGAAAAGCTTAAAGGAGACATGCTGGAAATGATTCTCTCGAGCGAAAGAGGACGACTCTCCGAACGCATAACCAAGTATCTTGTTACACAGGTGAGTTTTCCTCTCCAATCCCTAGGAAAATAAAATGTCAACTAACTCCATTTTATTATAGTATGTCCTCTGTCTAATGTAACAATTCTTCGGATCTAAATAAGCTTCTTACACTTAGCAGCTGTAGGACTATAGAGGAAATCATTATGTTCTTTTGCAGATTTTAATAGCACTGAAGCACCTTCATAGCAAGAATATTGTGCATTGTGATTTGAAACCGGAAAATGTCCTATTGTCCTCTGACTCTGATTTTCCACAAGTGAAGCTTTGTGATTTTGGCTTTGCTCGTATAATTGGAGAGAAGTCCTTCCGTCGCTCTGTTGTGGGAACTCCAGCTTATTTAGGTAAGACAATTTCAGTTCTTTCTCATTCATTCCATTATTTACTTTGATCTTATACGGACAGGTATCTCTCTATATCCTTTGATCTTAATTTATTTTTGTTCTGTTCATTTCTGTCATAATTTTTTGTGTTTTAGGAACGCATAGAACCATGAAATAGAAAATTGATTACTGATTATTTTTAGTTCTTTATGTTCTGCTGTTTTGAGTTATGAGTATTTAACTTTACACACGGAGAAAGCAGCAGCATATTAATGCTATTATGTCTTAAAACACACCTTTAATTAATTTAACATTAACCACAGCATTAAAGTCAAGTTTGAAGCATTTGAAGATTAATTAGCGAGAAAAGAGAATTGTACATACAAAGTTGTCTTGCCTTGAGAATTAGTTGGAGGAGGCCTCTGAAACTTGTGCAAAAAGTAATAGCTTAACTGTGCCAACGGAAGGAATTCTAGAGAGATTGATATAGCATGACTAATGTGTACTGAAGTTAATTTCTGTGCGTACCAATGTACTGAGGCGTGTATTCTATTACTTTGTGAGTAATTAATTTACAACGTTTTATGACATTTCAGCACCTGAGGTACTTCGCAACAAAGGCTACAATCGTTCCCTGGATATGTGGAGCTGTGGTGTCATCATCTATGTCAGTTTAAGCGGTACATTCCCTTTCAATGAAGATGAAGACATTAATGACCAAATTCAAAATGCTGCCTTTATGTATCCTCCAAATCCTTGGAAAACCATCTCCCATGAAGGTAATTTAAGCTGAATTTTAATGTCCCTGCTTGAATGAGTAATTGCCTGTAGCTACTAATAAAAAGACTCACTATCATGCCATCGCATCACATTACCACCCTATTACTTACCAGCCGATTTGGGAACCCAGTACAAAAATATTACTACCTACTAAGATAACGATGGGTCCATTTTCCACCTGAATCTTTTATTTATGCAAAACAATTTATATGTCTATTTAATTCGAATTTTATGTCTTGTACACAATAATTAAGACCTCTGTTTAACATTTACTTTGTGATTAATTTTTTATGTCTCCCCCGCTATACTGTATGACCATGACTGTGAAAAGATGTTTTAACAGGGCAGGTATTATTTACCCTAAAACAAATTAATAGATATCTTTTGTCTCCATAATGTTTATTAATTTAAATAGTGATCAAGATGTACTTATGTCGAGAAAATGAAAAGCATCACGCATAGGGGCAATTATTATAGTTACTGTATAAGAAATTGTGTGCTAATATGTTTTAGGAAATTGGCTGAGTTAAAAATGTAATTTTCCAGAAAGCTTTTTCGCATACATTTTTAGAGGGAAGGAAGTAATTTGGTTTTCTGATGGCAACTCTCTGAGTGTTTAATATTTATGAAAAGGATAGGGGTAATAAAAAGTATTCTCTCGTAAGCAATAAAATGCTATTTGAAAAGGAGTTTATGTTATCGTCATGTCTGTGTTAGGACATTAGGATCATGCGTTTCCTTTGTCCTCTGCTCTGCATTGTAACTAACAAAATGTGTCAATGTCTGTTAAAGCTTAATGTATTGCAGACTGCATACATGGCTTTTAATAAAGTTGGTGGATGTTTCACATACATTTGTATACAGACGAGGTTTCGGTAGTAAACCTTTTCAGTAATGAGATTGTGATCATTTGCATTTTATTTTCATTTTAGCTATCGACCTCATTAATAATTTGCTGCAAGTGAAGCAACGGAAACGATACACTGTGGATAAATCTTTGTGCCACCACTGGCTACAGGTAAAACTTTCTTTGACTCATCTTAAATAGAATTGCAGCGTTACTATTCCTTACACGTCTAGATAATTGTAGCATTTCCTGTGAATTTGCGTAGCAAAAAGAAGAAAATGGAATTGGCACTGTTATTTCTTATTTATTTTTATTGTCCATTTGTGTAATAGCACCTGTTCTACTTTCTTTTCATTTGCCTAACATATCACGTCCCCATTTTCATTTCAACGTTCACATAAACGAAGGAACTGTAGTGTACATCCAATTTGTAAATTATAGTGTGTCTTGTCTATTTATTTGGTTTGTACGGATCTCGTTAGCATAAAAGCTAACCTGTCCTTGCTACAGTAATAAAATAGCGTTTTGAATTATATTTTCAGGACTACCAAACATGGTGCGACTTGCGAGAACTGGAGAAGCAAGTGGGAATCCGATATCTGACTCATGAGTCAGATGAAGCGAGATGGGAAAGTTATCGCAAAGAACACTTCCAAGGGAATGGAAACACTAACGGGCTCTCATCCCCAATGTCTTCCGACTCTTTGTCTCAAACGTTAGCCAAAGTGCGTCTTTAGCAGTACGAGCGCCTTTTTTAGTTTTACTTCCAAAACGGCAGCGGCTTCCAAAATAAAAGCCAACTCAATGGACACTAATAATGAAAAATCAAAACAAGACTTTGTACACCGACTGGCTCGCATTCCTCCATTTTGTCATCGACAGACGCTTCAGAAGCATCATCACATTGAAGTTAGGGAGAGAGACTCTTCCACATTGCTATAATAATAATATGGATTTTTAAATACATTTCGACATTTCAACTTACAATTCGTTTTAGAAAACGTTTTTTAACTAATTTTTAGACGATTTAACAGTTTCCATTGTCTGGTTTATTTTATTTTTGCTTCAGTTATGGAAAATCACAACAGGATGGATTTGAGTCTCAATATAAGTTACAAAAATAATCATTTCGTTGTATATTTCAAGGGATAGAGTAGCAACTAGATATTTTTAGCAAGATTCTTTGTAAAGAGTACACTCGTATGGACGTGGAGTGAAGTCATCGAAATAATAATAACATTATCTACCTTTACATTACTATGTATGGGATGTAATGTCTTGAAAAAATTAGGCTTTCGACGGTGAGCTGTGCAATTGCATTCCATTGCTTAGTAAATTAAGGACATAGCACTTTTAACGAAACCTCCTTAACTTGTTCAACGAAGAAAAAGTGAAATGGAAAAAATGACTGCTGAAGTCGTGTCGAGATTAATCCGCAACTACTAATTCAATATGCCGTTTTGTTATTTTATTACTTATATAGGTATAGGTATGTAGGTAGCTATACAATCAAAATGTACTATTGAATTTACGTCTAATTCAATAGTAAAAATTACTACTGTAAATAAAGAATTTGAGGGACCACTCTAAAATAGTTTTCGAATAGGAATACTGTTAAAGTATAATATAAAAATCGGTAATAATATATTGCGTAAAGTACTAACGTAAATAGCTCATACTTTTAACGGAATGAGTATAAATAACGATGATGAAAAGTAAGAGGGTGTATCAGTAATTTTGTGAAAAGCGCTGTCTATATCGGCTCTTGTGAAATTGTACATATTTTAATGTGTATTTTATTTTTAGCAATTTGATTAATACTGCATATATTCACCCTATCTGTATTTAACTGTAACAAAACGCATTTTGTATAATATTTAAATAGAGCTGTACATTAAATTGTCGCAATCAATAATTTTAACCCTCTGCAACAATAACTTTTAAAATGTTTGATTCCCTTGTGCACAAACGAAAAGAACACAACTTTTATGATTGCTTGCTATACTGTAGCTAGCTCTACAATTTTATCATTGAAACAATTTTACACTTGCACAAATACTATGTAAAATGTAAACGTAGGTATTTAAATTGCATTCGCATGCAAAATGTATCTGTACATAGCTAATCACGGTGAGAGAGAGAGAGTATGAAAACGAAATTCCACATGTTAATATTTAACAGTAAACGATAGTTGTAATTGTAATTAGTAAAAATACCTATTGCATTCAAAAACTTGTGATTTCAGATTTCTATGGATGTTTAGCATTTAGTATAAAACCCTAGGGCACTTGAAATAGAAAATAGAATCCGCCGGAGAGTTGTACTATAGCTTCAATGTACATATTGTAATAGCTCTGTTGTTTGGGCAGAATAATAGCTATACTAGCATCTTTAGATCTACTTTTGCAAAGATACAAGACTCAAAAATGAAGATATTATGACATAACACTACAACAATTACGAATTCGCAGTATTCTAGCAATAGGTAAAGTAAAACAACGAAATAAAGGATTTTCTCTACGTTTGATTAACATGTTTGTATTAAAGGGAAGTAAACAAATTATTTGCAATGATTAATTGATACTTGAACTACTGATAACCCTGCAGCTTATGTTAGCGTTTCAGAGCTAGTAGATTACACATCAACTTATAATTCACGTCTCAAGCGTTTAGATAATAATATGGCTACTACGACGGAATAGAGAAAAGTGCCTCTTTACAATCCTAATCATTTTGAGATAAATATTTAAGGTATATGTATCGATATATCTTAATTTTGATAGTTTGTTTGTACTTGTACTGTAAAACGCAGCAAGTGTATGTACACATTGCTTGACATTAATTACATGTCCACGCAATAAATAAATACCTGTTATGTAGCTAATAAGCTATAGGCTAGTGCTTTCCTACTCTCTCCTACTAAGCCGAGAAAAATTATGTAATAAAACCATTTTAAAAAACTAATAAATACCTACGTGCAATCAATTATAATTACAATAAACGCCAACCATTTTTATCACTCAAACTAAAGGCATATTAATATACACCATCATTACTACATAATAAATTGTGCATAAATTAAATAAAAAAGCTTATGATTTGCTTCTATATTTTTATTAACCTTTAATAGGTAATTATATACTTTTTAACATGGGCAACAATTTGTGCTATTGCTAGATATACGTTCAGAAGAATTATCTACTTTTACGATAGCTGTCATTTACAGTACTGCAGTAAATTCTACAGACGATTAATATTTAATAATAATACGAAAAACCACACCAAAAATGTATATTGATTGAATAATTATACCACAAGTAGATAAGGGACATATGTTACTAATCGCAGTCAATTAAAGTTATTATTTTCTTGGTATTATCTAAGGATATAATATATTATCATTTGAAAGGTACAGTTAAGCGAATAAATACGTTTAGATAATAATTTACTTAATCTATTTTAATATCTCCTATACATGAATTTAGCAGCTAAATCATTACAGTAATAGTACAATTTAAAGCTGACGTAAAGTTTATCTCATGTCATTTTCATCGACAAACGGTCCAAACATACAAAATATTTGCCTGCAATCACCTGAGAACTAATTTCTGTCGAAACAGTTGCTACTCATTCTGAAATTTTCATTTACGAATATTAACAAGTTCTTAAAAAATTAAATATTCAGAATAAATACAATACCTATGTATACTAATCGTCGTCCTATCATTTCCTATTTCCAAACTACAACTTCAATATTATTGCAAATATTTTATCAGACAAAAGAAAAATTCCTTGCGTAGAGCCATTTGAGGCGAATTTCTTAAAATATATTATTATGTATGAGTATGAGTTTCATATGGATTATTGCTATTGGGTCTTTTGCACAAACATCAAGATTGCTCCAAAGTGCTTTCGTCATAGCAAGCTCCAAACCGCATCTCTAACTGAGCCATGTCATAAGTTTGGTCTGTCACTCTTGCATAAATTCGTATGTAGGTTTCAGGTAACATTACAAAGGTGATATATTCCGTAAACTAAAGAAATTACAAAATTGGAATTAATCCCAAAGAATGCATTTTTAAATTTTAAAAAACACTTAATATCAATGCAGTATTATTAGAGTAGTTACCTGGAGGCGGTCCTCAGGATCAGGAAATAGAAAATCGTATAGAAAAGAAATGAGACACATTCCTTGTTGACTAGTAAAGGGAATCGATATTTTTAGTTCTTTTAGCAGCTTCTTTTTCGCGAGTCCTTGCAGGTACAACTAAATACAACCATGAAATTTCAATCAAAGCATTGCAAATTGTAAGTAATGTAAGAATGTAGCTACAAAATTAATGTAATGATGATATTTTCTTACACTGTGTCGCGTGCTGCTAACTATTCCTTCATAAATCCCCTTTATTTCACCACGAATAGCATCAAAATTTTCAACTAATTCTGCTAACGTCATTGTTTGTATTAACCTGTAATCAAATACAATTAATTCCATTAATCCAATTGAAAATTAGACTCAATCACTATCCTATTATTTCGAGAGTAAAATATAGAAATTATATTCTTACTTTGAATGTTTCTTATAAATAGCACTTTTCTGTACATATCCAGGTACAAAGTATCCAGGTACAAAGTTTGTCATACAGACAGATCTTTGCGAGAGATTTTCATTGTGATCATCTCCAGAATCTAAATCATGTTTTTTCAAAAATTAGTGGGTATACTTCACTAGTTACAATAAAAATTCAAGAAATTGTCATTTCTAGACTAGTTGAATGTTTAATACAAAATAAAAAATTTCTAGAAATCACGTGTAAATACCTTCATGTTGATCGTCAATATTCTGTGTGCAGCGGCTCATCAATTCTCTAACCAATTCTTGGCCAGCACTGTCTTCCACGTCACTTTCCGCTTCAATTTTAACAGGTAACTCTCCATCTAATCCATCGGTTTCAGATCCAACAGTGCCTCTACGATGGCGTGGTCGAGACTGCCTAGTAGCAGCAGTTCTGACAGAATTCCGAATTTGATTTATTTTCGTGTCAGGTGTGAGACAACAAATGTCTGGACTCAAATCTCTCTTGGGTTTTGGAGGCGGCATCAGCGACTGATCATTGGCTTCCTTTTCATCACTGGTAGGTTTACTTGCAATGCCCAATTTCTCATTTACTTCCTTGGCCGAAATGCTATTTGTACTGAGTTTTTGGAGATAGCCCATGCCTTGCTTGAAAACTGTCGGATGCGTTAGCAGTTCATACGTCGTTAATTGCTTTTGAGATTTAGAAGAATTTTTAGATTTTGACGCGACGGAAGAATTATCGTTCATTTTGCTAACTAAAGAGCTATCAACAGGTTTCTTGGGACTTCTTGGCGGTCTTTTAGTAGGGGGTGGCATGCTAATAGCCTCCTCGTCGTCAGTATTCGTTGCTTGAGACACTTTATTGTTGGACATAGTAGTAGAAAAGCCACTGTTTTTAGTAGTCGAATTTTTGTTGAAGCAAAACAAATCTTTGTCGGCATAGTCGTCAGTAGGACCAAAGGCCGGCATATGAAAACTTCGCTCTACATTTTGCGAAGCACAAAGTGGGACAATAGTTTTGTCAAAAAACTCTTCGTCGTCGTCACTGTATTCGACAGAGGAGCTATGTCTCCTGTGGGAATTAAGCTGTACAACTGACTTAACTTGCTCTTCCCCAGTTTCATCATCGTATTCAGTCATAAAAATTGTCGTATCTGTCCCTCGTGCCTCGTTATTGTCCGGAGTATCTACCTCATAGTTTATAACAGCATTTTGTCGTAAAAGTTCGATAAACAACTTCGTCCAACTTTGCATCGGCAGTCGTACTCGTGCACGCATCTTTATGCTTGATCAATTGAGAATTGATGGATTTAAGATGTTTAAATCTTTCTGTTTCTTTCTGTTCAACATTTGGTTTAGTAGAGCTAGGAGGAGGAGCTGGTTTGATTGCTGAGCTTTCCTTGGGAGCATAGTCTCTGCTAGATGAAAATGGATTTGTTGGAATAATGTCACTAATGTCAGGCAAATCTTCCTCTTCAGACGGAACGGAAACCTTTTTCTTTTTTAGTTTTACGGCTCCAACGTCAGAATGACCCACTGCTTCAGCTTCTTCTTCAAGTTTTCTCCGTTTCTTTTCTTTATCTTTGTGTTTCTTTTTCTTTGCTTTCTTCGATACCTCTACGTCAACTAGTTGTGAATTATTTGTTCGAGGTGTCGTGCTTGATTTACTGGACGAAAGAGAAGTTGTCTGAGAAATCGGTGAATACATAAAGGAAATCGAGGACGATTGAGAAGTGACATTATTTTGTTTATGGCTTCCACCGTCAGACCCACGTTCTGTGCCTTTGGATTTGGAAGAATAGGGTGCAGAAAGACGTGGAGCGAAACTATTAAATGGATTTGAGTCGGGTACATCACCGTCCACCATTTTATCTAGTACGGGCATTTCCGGATCATAATCTCTATTTTCTGATGCATGCTTATTTTCTCGATTTCTTCCTTCACCACTTCCCTTGTGAGGAGATTCCGAAATTCGATCTTTATCTTTATGTTTTGATTTCTTAGCTTTAGCAGAAGGTCCAGGGGAC